>CAJQZJ010004824.1:4430336-4495832 GCA_907164525.1 Lophiomys imhausi
AGATAGATAGATAGATAGATAGATAGATAGATAGATAGATAGATAGATGATAGATAGATAGATAGGATATAGATATAAATATGGAGAGAGACACAGAGACAGAGCCAGACACAGACAGAGCACACATCATTACTCTACATGGGATGATAATGCCTCTCTCAGATGTCCAGGTTATCAGACAAAAGCCTAATACCAGGTGGCCGATACCTCCTTCCCGATTATTGGTAAGGTTACCATAGACCTTCAAAAAAAAAAAACAAAACCAGATTCCTTTTGGCTGACAAGTTAATAAAGGATACAACCCATTCTGGGGTCAGGGGCATGAAAGAACAGGTCACACCAAGTGCTCAATCAGGAAGTAGGGAAGAGTCCTGAAGCTCAGCTGGCTTCTCCATTTTTCTTGGTAGTCATTCTGAAACCCACATTCGGGGTGGGTTTTCCATTCTCAGTTAAACTTGGAAAATTCCCTTGGAGATACTACTAAAACTATGTCACCTAGAAAAATCAACAATATATATATTTATATATTTCATTTCCTGATACATTATTCTTAAAAGTAATGGCTTCAAATAATTCTATTTTGTTACTACATTTCTATTCACAAATGACATAAATTTTGAGACATTTCTATATCACTTTTAAGGGAGGTAAGCGATTATAAGAGCCAGAGAATCAGAAAGTTTTCTATGAGACTGTGTCACATAGTAATGCCAAAAAAAAAAATACATTCATAAAGTCTTACCAATGTGACTGGCTAAACATGATCTGAGACAGGACAACAATAGATATACTAACACAGATGGCCAAAAGCCCATGAGGCCTTACCCCTAGACAAAGAGTTCCAGGCAACTAAGGAAGACTGAGAGTGGGAAAATAGCATTCTCTAGCTAAGAACACTCCAATTTGTTATCCAATACTAAGGGGTCAGCAATGAAAATATACATAAAATAACATTATACAGACTGAACAGAATATATTTATGTATTTAAGAATATATATGCAAATATTCATACATATATGTACATAACATATATGTATGGGAGAGGTATATGAAAAGGTCTGAGTGGAGCAAAGGGAAGGGGAAACTGATGTAATTATAAGATAAAAAATGAAGCAAATAATATTTAAAAATATTGTAATAGCTAAAATCATCATAGTTATGCTTCAAACTTATATAAATATTATAAATTGTCAAAATAATTTGAATTTACATAAATTAAAGTGTTCACAATAACAAAATTTTAAATACACACACATTCCTGGGGCGCACTTCACGTCCATGGTCAACTGAATAGTGGTCTTACACTTATAAAGCATTCTAGTTCATGATTATTCTCTTAAGTCAGCAAGAAATAGATTTTACTTTTATTGTTGGAACTGCACCAAGTTGAGACAAGTTCATTATTTGTACTTGCAATGCATGAAGTTCTTGAGATTATTAAACACATTGCCCTACCAGGTTACAGTTCACACCCGTTAAATAGCACAACATCCTCTCTTCATCTGGATTTCCTCATTAGTTCAGTAATACATATCACATGAATATGCACATACATAGAGATTTTTGTTTGAACAAAAATTTCATATAGTAATTTTCTACTTATGTCACTAGTCTTAACTCAGTACACAAACTATATATATAAATATAATAAAAACAAATCCACACACTTTCCATAATTTAAATATACCACAATTTATTTAATAATGTTCATTTAATGTTCACACTTTCCTGTATTTGAAAGGGAGAGCCAACCATAAACAATTTTGTCATAAATATCCTTGGCTGAACATCAAAGTAAAACATTGCTCTCTGGGGATCAATCCTGAAGTGCAGTGTAGTTGAAACATCTGGTTGTATAGCACAGAAAATATTAAAACCAGGAACAAACTTCCTCATTTATCTTTAGCTGGACCAACAGGTGTATCTGAAAAGTGTATCTGTAGTAGCTGCTTGCTATGGATAATGAAGAATAATGGAGATCCCTTGGGCCACCATTGCTGGGAACATTCTGAAGGACCAGTTCAGTGCTGAAAGTTTCAAAGCACTGTAGGATAAGGCAAGCTATAATTACCTATAAACTAAGCGTATCAAAGGCCTTGGAATATCCAAAAGACACATAAAATGTGTGTGGAATGGCAAAACCTAGTGGACCTTAGGAGTATCTCACTGTAGAGATCTTTCCTAGCACCCTGTATAAATATACTTCCAAGAGGGTAAGGTGACCTAACATTAAAATACCCACTTAACAAGAAGTAACACTATTAAGAGGGAAGCAGCAAGTCTTCTCCTAACATTAGCTACATCAAATTCACAAGAAGATATTACTAGATAACAGCCCACACAACTCTTTATCTCTCAACAAGAAAAGGCCATAGGTAAGGACCAGATACAATTGCCTTGGATACCCATGTTTGTTGAGCAAGCCTAGAGTACACTTCCAATGCCAATCTTCCATGGGAAAATTAGTAAACATTACCATTCCATTTTACATTTTTAGAATGTTAAGAATGGAGCCTAGAGTGATGTGCAAGCTGGGCAAACACTCTATCACTGACTTTTTATAAACCCAGTCCACTGTCAACTGATAAGCACATCTTAGATCTATCAAAGAATTGGGGCCACAGAGCAAAGACAGTTGTGATACAAGCAAATGCAGAGAACCATGGCTTGGATGTGCTTACCTGAAAGAGAAGCCACTGAGATCATAAATTCACAGTGACCTTGAGATGTTAATTTTGAGCAATCCCTTTGCCAAAATGTGCCCTGACATGGACACAGGCCATGCCTATGAAATCAGCATTACACTTTCATGAATTTTATATTTGAAAAGCATCAGTGACCCATGGTAAAAACTTAAGTTTGACAAACACAGTGAAAGGAAAAGGTAGCCATTTTCATATCTTTCAAAACATGAGGACTGCTATTTTGGGGAAAAGAGTTTCTATTGGGTTTTATCTGGTCTATGTGATGGCAGTTATCCAATTTCTGCCTTTTCAAATCTTCTTTTGTTACCAAGAATGACGATGGAAATCTTGTAAAAGACAAAGCTACATTAAAGAATACCAGTAAATCATCAGAAGACAGCATTTCCTAGACTCACCACTGCATCTTTCTGTCCTGATTACACTAAAAGAACAATCCTGGTAAATGATCAGAAAAGAATATGCTCTATTTTAAGAGTTTTAGGGGAAAAATAAGAAGTTGTGCGATAGAAGACCCTGAAAAAAATATATGAATTTATGTATGCACATATATATATATAACACAGCAAACAGAAGACAATTAACATAAGAGATAAATTAACATAGAATTTGCATTAGAGACTAATTATTTCTATTCTTATTTCTTAAGATAGCTTTTTTAAAAAAGCATATTTCATGTTAGTAGATGATGGGAAGCACATTCTGCAAAGTAAAAAAAAAGGAAGAATCAAACCAGTTTCAGTTATGACACAAAACATAAAATTTTGAAACAGGCTTTAAAGAAGCATAATTTATATATAAAATTTTCTAATTAAGAAATATGCAAATATAGACAGCCGATATGAATAGATAAAAGCAAATTGAAGATAGTAAAAAGAAAATGTGTGGAGAGAGCAAACTTTAAGAAAAATTAAGAGGATTTTTAATAATAGCAAAAGGGTGAAAATAATATATATATATATCCATCATTGTATAAATATGTAAACAACATGAGAGGTGAAGTCCTGGAAGGAAGAAGTTAATTTAACTCCATTTACAGATGACATAATTGTGTATTAGAAATCCCTAAACATCCTATCAAATGTCATTCTCAAAATCTTGCCAAAATCAATATATAAAACCTAGTAGCTTTCTAATATGGGAATAATAAATGATCCAAGAAATAAAACAGGAGAACAACTCTCTTCAAAATAGCTTCAAAAATAATATAGGTATGTGCTTAGAGTGATAACTCAGCAGCTAAGAGCACTATCTGCTCTTTCAGAGGACTGAGGTTTGATTCCCAGCACCCTCATGATGGCTCACATTTGTGTTTCCAGTTCCAAGGGATCCAGTGTCCTTTTCATGACTGCAGTGTGTGTGTGTGTGTGTGTGTGTGTGTGATCAAAGCACTATAGACATTAAATAAAACTGAAACACAGAGGAAAGGGCTGAAGTAGACTCTAGAAGACAGCAGAAACTTAAACACTCACAAATGAGCAGAATTAACTCTTTGCAAACCAAAAAGTCATATTATCAACATCTATATACAGACTCACTGCAATTCCTATCAAGACAGAAATCACATATTTTATACTAGGATGAAAAATATTTATATTTAACCAAGACCCCAAATAGCCAATGAAATCCAGATGAAAAGACCAATGGCAGATGTACAATCTATTTTGCTCCTGTGCAGTCCTTTCCTGTTTCCCGTTCTTTAATACCTGTCGTCCACAGCTTGCTTATTCTCCTCTATTACACCTTCCTCTTATGATTGGGAAACACTGAGCCAAAATAAATCCTTATTTTTCAGAGTTGTTGCTGTCAGGCATGATCCCAAAGATATATAAGAAAATTAACCTCTGAGGACTCAGAATGTGAGTAAGAAGTGAGGCGAAAACAGAGAAAGAAATAGGTATGAGGGTAGAGTGTCGTTTGGAAAATCCAACAGTGAACACCCGATTGTGAAAGAATTAGTGATTTAAAAAAAAAGTGAATTGCATACTTTAGTGGGTGAATTGTATGACATGAATTATATCTGAAAATGATTTAAATTATTTTTAAAAATATAAAATATTCCCATGAAATATACTACAAAAGCCACAGTATAATAAAAAAATTCAGTAAGGTCTCTAACACCAAAATCTTTCAAGCTACCCAAAAATAGCTAAAGGAGAGCCACACATTACACATTCTTAGGACTAGAAAAGCAAAGTGAGGGAAAAATTAACAATGAAACAATTGTGGATAAGTTAAAAAATGTTGCACTAAATAACTAGACCAAAATAACATTTTAATGTTTTACATAAAAATTTGAAATATGGTGTTGTCTCAGATTTAAGACATTCTCAATTTGGGATACTATAGAACTTGTTTACATGATAAAGTCATTTTTTAGGTATCTGGAAGTCTCTTGATATACATTTGGGTGAGCATTTTACTCTGTAAATTACTGTACACATGGATAAAATAATTAGAGAATGTTTATGGAAACAATTTTACTTTATAAGCTGACCTTTTACCGTTCTGTGACAGAATTTATATCTTTATTTTTTCCCATCCTGTTTAATTCTCTTTAGCCACATGTTATTAATATCTTTTTGGTCTTATATAAGTGTTGCTGAATTTTGTTACTATTTTCAATGAAGCGATATTTTTTCCTTTCAGGTTTCTAATGTGTTTTAAAATTATGGAGAAAGCCATTGACTTTTATATATCAGCCTGATCTATAGCCAATTTCCCAAAGTCTTATGAATTTTAATAAAATTTTAATAAATTGTCTCAATTTTCTTCTAGTAATGTAGTTGTATATTCTGAAAATGAAGAGTGCTATAGTTTGAATGAATTTTCACTAAAAGTATGTGTTAAAGCTCAAAATTGGCACCACTGGGCACAGTGGACACAGTGCCTGTGGGAGACAGTGGCTTGGAATTCTTTTGTGTTCATCTGTATCCATGCATTACATCTCTGCTTTCAACATTCAAGTGACCTGTTTACTCTCATATGCATTTCTACCATGACATGTTTTTCTGGACAGTTCCCAGGTAAGTGGTCCTAGATATGAAGAATTTTTCAATTTTAAATATAGATTAACCATTATCCTAACAAATTGCCTCATGCATTTTGATTGTGTCAGGAAGCTGAAAGTACTAATCAGAATTTTTTATTAATTTATTTCATTTACTCTAATTGCATTTTATTCTTCATTGTCCAAACTAAAGCCTTAGAAATAAAAACATAACTGACAGTCATGACTTCTGTTTAGCAAATACATCATATTGCCTTTGTTAACCATTGTTGGGGAAGGTCTAATAACATTGCTTCTTATAGGCTGATTTCAATGCAGAGATCTGGTTACCACCTCTTCTGAGGCATGCTCGTGATTGGTTAATAAAAGTCACTGATGGCCAATTAGCTGGGCAGAAAGAGTATCGGAAGGTGGGACCTCCTGAGATTAGAACAGGAACCCTGTGTTTTACAGAAAGGATTAGCCTATTCCATGAGGAGACATGGAAGCAGATAGACATGTTTGAGAACTCTGGAAGGTAATCACAGGCACATGTTGGGGATTAGGTGGTCTGGTTTAACTTAGAGTAGCTAATTGAGAGTCTGCCAAGCTAAGGGTTAAGCATTGAAACATTAAAAGGTGTTGTTGTATTTAATTATTGAGGAAAGGACTGCAGTAGCTTATAGCCCATCAATCAAAGCAATCCCAGGCTGTTGGATTCTTGGACTCCCATGGAACTCTGGTGAATTTCCCACCAAGCTGCCAGTAATTCTACTGGCCTAATATAACAACTTATATTAGTTAACAGAGTTTAGGTTATAGGTGATGTAGACCAGCCTTGGTCTGGAGCTTTTTCCCCAGGATAAATCAGATCCTTGGTTAAGGTGCGCCAGGCCCGTTGGCTGATATCCTGTCAGGCTGCTGATGTTCTGCTCCCCTGGCCTAATCTTACAGTTTATACTTATTAATAAACACATTTTGTAATTAAATTGCAGTTTCAGGTGGCACCCAGCGTGGGGCAGGCTTTGTGGGTAATTTTGATTTTCAAAACTATAGAGAAAACTGCAGATTTTGAAACTATGATGCTGGCTGTTTAAAATATGGCAGTGTTTGCTGCTGACCTTTATACTGTTTTTCAATCAGACCAGATGTTTTATCCTATTTACTTTTTTTTTCTTTTATTGGTTTGTTATAAGGAAGAAGTTTGTTACACAATTAAAAAGTATGCAAATGCAGATTGAGAAGCTTAAGAAAAATCTGCCAGGGCAGGTGATTGGAACTTAGAAAATGCTAAGTTCTTTTCTAGCTAGGTCTCCACAGCCACTGAGTGTACCAATAGAACACCAGGAAGGTAATGGTGTTAATGTGGAACCATGTGCACCCAGAGGAGATGCATGGTACTACACAATCACCATCAACTTTTCCAGTTCTGTTTCAATATAGGCCTGATAATAATAATGGTCAGGTCAATCAGGAGTTAACATGGCATCCAATAGACATTTTGGATTTAAAAAGATTTAAGGAGTCCATTATCTCTTATGGAATGCATTCATTATATGTTAAACAAATGTTAAATAATTGGGTTATACAAAATAGAATTATTCCCCAAATTTGGAAGGGACTGATATCAGCTGTGCTAGAAGGTAGTCAGAAATTATAATGGTTGTCATGGTGGAGACATGAAATCACAAAATTAGAGCAACAAAATATAGCAAGGGGAATAAATGTCACAACCCACCAAATGCTTAGTGAGGTACCTTATGCTCACATATGGTTATAGACTCAATTTGAGGTGTTGTGATAGAACAATGTCCTGTTACAACTCTGAGAGCTTGGGATATGGTTGCTGAGGCTGGGAAAAGATTTCCTTCATTTACTAACTTAATACAAGGTCCTCAGGAAACCTTCTCAGACTTTTTAGGGAGATTGACTTTAGCTGTGGAGAGAGATATAGAAAACCATGATGCCAGACAGGACTTGGTAAATGCCTTGGCATATGAAAATTCAAATGCTGAATATCAAAGGATAATTAGACAATTGAAAGCCCGAGGAGCCCAATAGATGAATGCATAAGGGAAACAACTGATATTGGTTTTCAGGAGCATCAGACTAATATCATAGCACAAGCTGTTGCTAGGTGTCTTAATAAGTGCTTTAAAAATAGTGAACTTGGTCATTTCCAAAGATATTGTAAAGCTGAAACTTCCAGAATTCGAAATGATAGGAGCTTGGACTCTGCAGAACATGATCATAAAAGGGAGCAAACAGTTTTTAATAACAAAGGAAGATTAAAGTCTCCAGGATTTTGTACTCATTGTGGTAAAGGTAAACACTGGTCCCAGGATTGTAGAGCTAAAACAGATGTCAGAGGTAACCCTTTGCAGGGAAACTACCAGTTCAAGGCCCCACAGCAAAAACTATGAACTGTCATCCATCAGTCAGCCAGAGAGAAACTAGCAATCAGAAGGAAGAACAAAATTGACTATTGCCAATCTTTTGCATTCTACTGAAGGGAGTGCAGCTTTTAGATTTGGCAACAGATGAATCTATTGCATTATCCAAACAAGATGGATGTTATAAGTTAATCACAGGTGTTTATGGTCCTTTACCATCAGGGACAGTAGGGTGGATGAAGTAGATGAACTTCTCAAGGATTTAATGTGCATTCAGGTATTACAGATGGAGATTGCAAGGAAGAAATTAAAAATATAGTATCAGTAAATAAAGAGATGAAAATTAATGCAGGGGATAGAATTGCTCAGTTGCTGTTGTTACCTTATGTCAAGGCAAGTCTGCTCCAATAGAAAGAACAGGAGCATTCGGGAGTACTGGAAAATGTGTATATTGGCACATAGTGGTGAATGATAACAGACCAAAATTAAAAATACAAATTAATCGTATTGCAGTAGAAAGATTGCTTAGCACAGGAGAGATTTTACTATCCTCTCCTCGGAGTCTTGGAATCCAAAATGGCAACTTCAACAGGTTCCTACCCATTTTATAGGAATTGATAAATTACCACATGTAAAACAAAGTGTATGATAGCATGGTTAGACCAAGGCTTTTAGAATTTTGTTTCTTTGCTTGATTTTTAGATGTCTTTGATTTTCCTATATCAGGAGGTAGAAAGGACATTTTTCTGGTTTGACATTGCTAAAACATAAGAGATTTCTGAAGATTTTGGGCAGATTTCGAATTGTCACTACAGTTCAAAGTTTCTCTCAGGTTACACAGTTACCAATATCTGGTTTAAGTGAAATATTTGTTTCTCTCAGGTTACAGAGTTACCAATACCTGGTTTAAGTGAAATATTTGTGGCAGGGTGGTACTGGAACAGGTCCTTAATCCCATCACACTGGAGGAAGAAATGGGCAGATCTATGAATTCTAGACCAGCCTGGTTTAAACAATGAAGGCAGTGTGGGAACCCTGCTGAGAAGATAAGGCTGCTTACTAAAGACAGTCTAGAATTTAAAAATGACATATTTTCACTTGATGTTAATTTTAATAATGTCCTTACTGATCTAATGGATAAATACACATAATCTTAAATTTATGTAAAGAGATAGGGGTCACAAGCCAGTCTCCTTAGGTGTGGGGCTCCCACTGGAGAACTGTTTTCAAGAGGTATTTTGTCCCTAAAAGAGATATGTTAATCACTGGGTGTGGTGGCACATGCCTTTAATCCCATCACTTGGGAGTCTGAGGCAGGTGGATCTCTTCAAGTTCAAGGCCAGCCTGGTTTATAAAGCTAGTCCAGGACAGCCAGGGCTACACAGAGAAACCTTGTCTTGGAAAAAAAAGAAAAGAAAGTTAAGATTATGTTTTATATACACTTAAAGATATATTTAGTTTCAAATTTTCAAGATTTTTAAAAATTTATTTATTGCTTCAGGTTACATCTCCATCATAGTGTCCTCTTTCCACCCCTCCCAGTCCTGCCCTCCCATCCTCTGCCCCCTAACCCTTCCATCCCACTCCTCTGGAGTGGAGTGTCCCTACCTAACAGTCCCCTGCTCCAGTTCAGCAGTTATATGAGGGCCAAGAACCTCCTCATACACTGGGCGCCTACAAGGAAAGATAATTTTTTTTCTTCTATTGCTAAAAAACAATTTGCTCTAGGAAAGATATTACATGCTAAAAAAAAAAAAATAACCTAGAGTCAGTGTTAGGGCAGGTTTCTGTTCTTATCTTTCCACAAGAATAGAAGCTTCCAACTAAGTATTCTGGAGACTACTCAGCAACTAGAAACTTTGAAGAAAAAGAGAACAGACATCAAAGAAGACAAGACAAATAGCCCAGATGATCCACCCTCATAGACTTCCTCAATAGCTGTTTCCTCAAAAATCTGCATCCAGAACAACTTCAACATGTTTTACTAACATGGTCCAGCCTCAAAGACTCTTCCAGATAGGATTTCTTCAATAAAGTCCTGAACTTTCCCACCCAAAGTCCTGTTTCAGACTACAAATTGCTCAGGACATTCAAATTGCTGAGCACATAGAGACTGGGCAACAAATGTTACTATTAAATTGTAGCCTTTTTATCCCATTTGATTTGGACCCCCAAACAGGTTTTCTATGTACCAATCAGCAGGAAGCAGTTTTAAGAGAGTGATGTCCCATTCCCAAAAAGTGGGGTGGATGATTTTTTGGTCATTTTATGGGTTATAGATGTTGGTTATAAATTGTTATATGGTCTTGTTAAGCAAGGTATAGGAGATTAGGTTCAGGGATTTCTCTCTTTTTCTTTACCCTTCTTTCTCTCTTATACAAGGGGAGAGGACCTGAAAAGAAAAAAGAGGGGGAATATGGATATATAATGTAGACTTGATAAGAAAAAAGGATAGATATTGAATCTACTCCTATAGATCCTTGTTGTTAATACAAAATTAAAGTTATAGACATATGAGAACGAAAGGCAAAAAGGGTAGATTATTGAATCTACTCCTATAGATCTTTGTATATTGATACAAACTTAAGGATATAATTTGATTAGGTATTGTACCTATGTAATTCTTAAATTTCAATGTGAAGTTCTAGTCTTTTTGACAACAACTATCACAAACTGTTTAGGATATTAATAGATATTGATTAAGTTGGTTAATCTCAGATGTTTTTTAAGTTAATCAGATATTAAGTTGTTAGAGACAACCAACATTTGCTTACTCAATGGAGATGAATAGATGATTTTCAAAACCTCAAGATATCTGCAGAATATGGCATTAAAAGATATTTTTATTATTTTAAAAAGTCTTTGACATGAGACTGTCAGCTCCTGACAGTTCCTGTTGGATTTGGAAGGAGATGATGAGCATCAAAAAATCTCCAAAAGGAGATAATTCTTACTGGGCAGAAACATCCCTGCTCTCTCAATGGACTATGTACAGTCCAAAGATGGACCAAAGCTTCAATGCAGGTAAATCGTTGGCCTGATTCTGCAAAGACAGAAGCGGCAACTCTTATTTCCTGCTCCAAAACTAAGTCTGTGAGACATGCTTGGCCATAAGGCTGAAGATGATGTTCTAATGTTATAGAAACTGGGGACTCTCTAGGCAGCCAGTTGTCTGTCATTTCATAGTTTTGGAAGTTGCTTGCTCTACGCTTCCTATCTATTCAGATATATTTATCCTTCTCAGGTTTCTGATGTGATTGAAGCCTACATAGTTATAGCCTCACAATAAGTTTTAAGCCATCTAGGAATTAAAAGGATGTTTTAAGGTTAAGATGATTTAGTTAATAATGTAAGTTAGGATGGAAATTGAATTAGAAATAGATCCTTAAACTCATCATGAGAGATATGTAATAGAATATATTTCCTAGTTGATTAGTCAAATACATATGGACTGGACATTGAGAATGTATGTCATACCTTTTAGTTTTCATAATTGTTTTTATTGTATCAATTGTTACTGTATTTTGCTTATTGTTGTATTTATTGTTATTTTAAAAAAGGAGCCTTTTGTTAGCCTTAAAGGGGGAGATGTTGGGGAAGGTCTAATGACATTGTTACTGATAGGCTGATTTCAATGCTGCGATCTGGTTACCACCCCTTTCTGAAGGGATTCTCTTGATTGGTTAGTAAAAGTCACTGATGGCCAATTATCTGGGCAGAAAGAGGATAGGTGGGACTTCCTGAGTTTAGAACAGCAACCCTGCTTTTTACAGAAAGGATTAGCTCCTTCCACCAAGGGACATGGAAGCAGATAGACATGTTTGAGAACACAGGAAAGTAATCACAGGCACATGGTGGTTTGGGATTAGGTGGTCTGGGTTAACTTATAGTAGCTAATTGAGAGTCTGCCCAGCTAAGGCTTAAGTATTGAAACATTAAAAGGTCTTGTTGTATTTAATTATTGGGGAAAGGACTGTGGTAGCTTATAGGCCATCAGTCCAAGCAATCCAGGGCTGTCAGACTCCCAGACACCCACTGAACTCTGGCAAATCTCCCACCTAGCTGCCAGAAATTCTACTGGCCTTATATATCAACTCATATTAGTTAACAGAGTTTAGGTTACAGGTGGTGTAGATCATCCTTGGTCTGGGGCTTTTTCCCCAGGATAAAACAGGCCATTGGTTCAGGCCCCTGATTAAGGCAGGCCAGGCCCATTGGCTGATACTTTGCCAGGCTGCTGTTGCTCTGCCAAGCTGCTGGCTGCTCCCCTGGCCTAATCATACAGTTTATACTTATTAATAAATACATTTGATAATTAAATTGCAATTTCAAACCTATATCATATTTTAATAAGAACTTAACACCAGTACCTCTCACTCTATTCAATCATCTGGCAAAATAAAGACAATGAGATGAAATAATTGATATAAGGACATTTTATAAATTCAGACGTTCTTTGTAAATGCTAAGGTTTAAGCATTAATAACTCAAAAAATTCTGTAAATGTTTTGATGTTTCATTAAAATGAAGCCCTGGATTTGTGGGTCTCACCTTCCTCAGAGGTTGTTGACCACTGGCCCAAGAGGATGAGGAGAGCAGAGGAAGGGTGGGAGGGCAGGGTTAAATGTCCAATGAGTACGACAGATTGACTTCTGAGAACAGCTTCAGTGAGACAGGTCAACTTTATTTGGGTGAACAAGGGTTATATAGATCTTTGGGGTTATGGTTGGGAAAGGCTGACTGGTCATAACACAGTACCTAATTATAAAATGGGTGGAAGGACTGATTCATCATAGCATAGTACCTAACTATCATACTGCAGGAAGGGCTTATCAACTATGCAGATGTGATGGGTTGCAACTTTAATAGCAGGGTCTTCCAACATTATTGAAGCCTCAAATATGTGTGTATTGTGTCCTGAAAGTAACTAGTTAGCTATCTGTAGAATTTCCACACACCCAGAAGCAGGACAGAGATGGAGGTGTTTTTCTGTCCATTTTTCTTTGCTTGTTTTTCTTTGCTTGCTTTTATTCACTCAAGTAGTTTAAGGTTGTCAAGGTTGCTCATAGAGTAAAAGTCCCCACAGTACAGCTCTGGTTCCCAGAGTTTGAGACCTAGCAACCATGATGGAAGGAGAGAAGCACACTCCCAGAGTTGTGTTATGACATCCACATTGTGCCCTAGCATGTGGGTGCTACCCACATCCTCTATATATACAATAATAGTAATAAAGATGAAAAAGTATGTTTCAATCTTACATTATTGTTTGTTGAGAATTATGGCAGTCACTATATGCTTTGTGTAATTCCCTTACATTTTATTAATTATGGTTGCAGAATTTATGGGTAAGAACTTCAATACCTTAGATAAAATTATTCAATTAATATGTACTCATTGAACTCCTATAGGTCCCTATATACCGTAACTATAGAGATAAGTTAATCCAGCCATGGATTACACCATCCTTACCATATATACATATATAAAATCTACAATATACCTTGTACATTACAGGTATGTTGTTAGATGAATGCTGTACATTGGTGTTCTTGGTCTATAAAAGAATCTTTTGATATCTTTATGTTATGAATATTTTATGAATCTCATGAGATTGTAGGAAGACAAAATTGCAAGTACAGTGGCTCAAAGGTAGAACAGGTTACATATCTCTGTGGATGAATAGAATGGGTATACCATGTGTGGACAGGAGACATATAGAGTCAGGGAGGGCCCAAATCATTCATCCCTTTGTGAGTCAAAATATAGTGAACAGAGTTAATATGGTGACAAGTGCTGAGACACCCTTAAATTACTGTAATAACTTTTTTGTACAGTGAATTATTCAGATAATACACTTCTAGATTACCTTAATATTTATCTAAATATATTGTGTATAGCAATAATCAATACCTCTTTGTATAGGACTTTGCTAAATAGGACTCTCTTCCCAATAAGCTGGTCTTGGAAAAGTGAAAGCTTTCTGGTTGAAATATTCTATTTTTTCTCAATTTTCTCTATTTATCCTAATTTGAATTTCCTACTGATGTTATTCTAAATTATTTTTTCAATTTAGAGTTATATTCATTTTCTTTTCACACACACACACATACAAACACACGTGTATGTGTGTATCTATCAGTACCCTGTGACTTTGTCATTATGTTACCTGCTTGACTTTTAATGTCTTAGTCATAGATGATATTTTGTTATCATATTACCTTTTAATATGGAAATTTTGTTTTCTACCATTGTATGCTTATAAGTATCTAAAATTTGGAAAAATCTTCTTTTGGACTTTAAAGACAAGTTCTTGTGTATAGGAATTTCTACACAACAGAATTCATTAAAGCGGGATTGTTGAATTCATTGTACATTTGGTAAAAGCTCTATGAATCATTTTATAAATAAATGATTAAATCATTGTTTAATAAATGTTAACTCATGAGAAAATTTGAAGTACATTGTATTATCCTGAATATAGCTATTCATATAGAATTATTAAATGAATGTTGAAAGTGAAGAGAAGAATCTGAGAAATACAGATAAAATGGAAACTAGTATCTCTTTCATTGTCATAATATCTTAATTATTCTCTATAATTTTTAAACTTTAAGAATAATTGGTAGCCTTTACTATATATTGAAGTGGAAATGTATTCAGGGTAGAAACTGGAAGGAAATGATTAAATAGTTATCAATATTAAATCCTACTTTAACTGTTATTCTTGGAAAATTTAGAAAAAATAGACATTGAAAGCTCCTATCAAGAAAATTACTTAATTTTTTATTGTAATCCTTATTTTTAAGGCCTAAAATTATGAGCTAAAGAGATTCAACCACAAAATCACATTTCTATCTGAAATAACTAAAAATACAGGCAACAATAAAATGAATTAATCAGCTAACAATGAATGCAGAGAAGAGAATAAATTTACTGGTATGACAAATGCAGTGTAATTGCAAGCAATAGAACATACTTACAATGTACCAGACTGCAATAGAGTATATGATGTAACACTAAAATAATCTCATATAATAGCTATTAATACCTGGATTTTAAGAAAGAAAAATTTAAAGCAGATAAGAGTCTTTCCAACGTTATTGTTTTTCTTCCAAGCCAGGCTGACTCTTACTATGTCTTTTAAAATAAAACCAGAAATGCTAAAGCATAACCTTTCATATAGGGAAATTTTGTAACTTTTTAAAGTAGAAGCTAGTATTTGGAACAGAATAAGGAAGTTTATTCATGCATTTGATTATGTTTTTGCAATAATACTAGAGGGATAAATACAGGGTTTCTCATGGGTTAGACATGTGTTCTGCTGTATCATGTCTCTAGCTACTACCTAGTTTCTTTTACTTACTGAATGCCATTTTTTGAAAACAAGTAACACATCAAATAAAAAAAATTCATTTGTACTTTTTTGGCTTTATTGTGTGACAGAATCTTCTGTAAACACATATTGGTTCATTTGATATTTTTTTCCCACGAGAGTAAAATGACAACTGTAGTTACACACTGTGTTGGTTCTAAAGACTCTTGATTATAGGTGAGGAATTTGAGGAACACAAAGTAAATTCTTGTGCATTGTCCCAAATCAGGTTGAAAGATATGGTAGATGACAGATATTGCCATTTGAAAATAGACTTCAAATAGTAGGAGTACAATAACTATATCAGAACTCTCTTCATAATCTATTCTTTAGAATATGAATTACTAAGTCCTAAGTGTCCTCAATATTGATCTGTCCTGATAAGGCTGTCACAGTCATTTCTAAGTTTTCCAGTTCTAATCCCCAAAAAGAGACAATCAACTGGAGTGAGTTGTCCAATGTCAACCCAATGAATTACAGAGATACAAGATCATGTGTTAAAAACTACATTTCTGAAAACCATCTAATATTTATGAGAGTAAAGAAAAAATTCTCCCCAAACAGAGTCAAAAATAGCAAAAGCTGAACTACTGTAATAGCAGAATGAGCTGATCTTGTATTTGATTCCATAGCAGATTCTCTTTATATATAATTTTGTCTTTCATGTCACACATTGTTGAAATCTGTCTATCCACACTGAAGTCAATTTTATGATACAAAAAGCTGCCCATAAGGGTTTGGAAAGCAAATTTAATGAAATGCTAATCATTTTCACCACAACATGAATATAATTTCCTAAATACCCTTCCTCTGAGTATATTCCTCTAGAGAAATGACTAAAGAATTCTAAATAATTTTTAAAATCCATTCACTTTTATTTTATATGTTGATATGAGTGCATGTATGCTTGTTTGTGCACTATGTTCACACCTGGTACCCACTAAGGATAAATGAAGAAGTCAGATCCCTTGAAACTGGAGTTACAGACAGTTGTGAGCCACAGTGTGGATGCTTGGAACCAACTCAGCTTCTCACAAGAACTGCAAATGGCTTTAGTCAATGCCCCATCACTTCAGTCCGTCTAATTACTTTAAAAACTGTTTTTTTTATATGTGAACTAGGTTGCTGTTTTCTTTATCACATTAATTGGGAATGAGAACAAACATATAGGACTAAAATGTTCACAAGAAAATTATCATTAATAAAAGTAGAAACTCAGAACTGATGATATGCAGTGCTGTGGCCTGCATCTAGGAGCACGGGGGCACCATTAGGTGGTCTAGAAGTTTATCCAGGTCAGCAGAGTGCCAGGAGGATGGGAAAGGACCAACAGTGAGAAATTATTTAAAAGGACTCAGAAGGAAACAGAGATTTAATTTAGACAAATAACAGAGCTTCACCCAAGAACTTCCAAGTACTAATTAAAAACATTCATTATCTTAAAGCAAACACAGAGACATAATCGCTAGAAAGCAAAATGTTTAATTCTCAGAAAAACACAGGCCATTCTTTAGAAAATTGGGTCATCAGAGGATACTATCCCTCAATTTTAATATCTATAAGCTTAACTCATTTCTGTCAAACAAAGATTCTTCATTATTTGGGTGAGGAAAATTCACATATTATTTCTTAGAACAACTGAAGATTATTCTTAAAACAGTAATTTAAGAAACCAAAACCAATATATATATATATATATATATATATATATATAATTCCAGGAGAACCACCCCAGGCTATGTCTTCTTAGATATCTACAAAACACCAAGACTTTCTCCATTAGAGATGTGGAGATAAAACACCAAGAAGACTTGCACCGGCATTGGCAAAAGTAAAAGGGAGATTTGCTCAGGGTATTGTCAGAAATCCTTATTCTGTTGAATTTTTCACAAATTTTCGAGAAATTTTATTAGATGTATAGGTCTCAGAAAAGAATTCCCCCATCATTACAAAATCCTAAAATGAAATAAAGCAAATCAGGGGGAATTTAAATATTTCTTCCAAGACAAAATTCTTGCTGCAATTAGCAACTTTTATCAATTTTCTTTTTAACTCAGAAGAAATTTCAAAAACAAAATATCAAAATATACAAAGGAAACCTTAGATAACTTTTAGGACAGATCAAGGGTAGTGATTGAGAGTGACTTGTGGGGTGTGGCACATTGTTGTGAGAGCTCCTCTGAGCAGCATTATGGGTGAAGATCTGTTGCCTCCTTTCTCTTTGATCTCCTAATGAAAAATAGTGAATCATAGATTTATATAAAAACACTAATTTTTAAATATTAAATAGATGAAATGGAGGGGAACTCATATTTCATGTCAGACAGCACTGAATTTAGCACAATACTTTCTAGCCACAGAAAAAGGGGTGTTGCAAGTAGAGTGACCTATACAATGTCACCCTCTGAAATGGTAAACATGATCAAACTGTTAGTAATTCTCAACACACCATGATGTCTGATAAAAGGTTATAAATTCTAGATGATTAAATTGTCTTCTTTGTACTACATAGTCTAGGACATCCTCTTAAAGATCATTGTTTTCTCACACAGTGCACCACATGCTAAGAAGTATCCTGACAGATTATCTTAATGCTCGTCTTTGGCCAAAACACCCTTTAGAGGACCTCTTCCTTCCTTCTGTTCCACCACAAATATTTACCATTTAACATGTAGTCTTAGATATCGCCAGACTGACCTCCATAGTGGTTTCACAAGCCTGCACTCCCACCAACAATGGAGGAGGATTCCCCTTTCTCCACACACTCGCCAGCACGTGCTGTCATATGAGCTATTGATCTTAGCCATTCTGACAGGTATGAGATAGAATCTCAGAGTCATCTTGAGTTTCATTTCTCTGATGATTAAGGATGCTGAGCATTGGAATAGCTCTACCTCAGAACCCAGCCATACCATTTCTGGGTATACATCCAAATGATACCTCACCAAATCACAAGGAAGTTTCCTCATCTATGTTCATAGCAGCCTTATATGTAATAGCTAGAAACTGGAAACAACCCAGATGTCTCTCAACCGAAGAATGGATTAAAAAACTGTGGTACATCTACACAATACAATACTATTCAGCTATCAGAAACAACAAAATCATGCAATTTTCAGCCAAATGGATAGAACTAGAGAAGCTCATCCTGAGTGAGCTAACCTAGACTCATAAGGATGCACATAGCATCTATTCACTTATAGTTGCATTTTAGCTATATAGTACAGGATAACTATACTACAAGCAATGCACCAAAGGGAACATGAACACAGATTTTTTTTCCTGTCAATGAGTCACTTTTCCCTAGTGGTGCTGCCTTGTAGGCCCCCAGTGTATGAGGAAGCTCTTGGCCCTCATATGACTGCTGAACTGGGGCGGGGGACTGATATGTAGGGACACTCCACTCCAGAGGAGTGGGATGGAAGGGATAGGGGATAGAGGGTGAGAGGGCACGACTGAGAGGGGTGGAAAGAGGACACTGTGTTGGAGATGTAACCTGAAGTAATAAATAAATAAATTTTAAAAAAGAAGATAATTATTTAAAAAATGCAATCTTGCTGCAAGATTTCTCTCACTTGTATGTTTAGAACCCTATAACCCACATAAACAAGTACAGCCAAATCAGAAAGAGAGCAGAGAAGTCAAAATTCTGTATTTTGTTGAGACCTCCCTGCTCACCCCACAACATTGCCCCTTCTCATCTGCTCGAAGCAAGAAGTCAGAAAATAAGTAAAGCAATGAGTCAGCACTCAATGCTAGAGCCCAGCAGAGTAGAGAAGGGTAGAGAAAGGATTATAACTGGATAAAGGGTAATAAAATCAATTTCAAGTTGTCCTCTTTAGTCTGAATACATTAGAAACCTTCTCATTTAGTTGTTTTCAAGTGTGAAATAAGGGCATTTATATTCTTTGTTTCTATCACCAAAGATCTGAAAAGTATTAATTGAAACTCATTGGTCTTTTGCCTGGTTCCTCTCTTCCACTTCTATCTAAATAACAGTTTTAAGTCACAGGAAGCATTGATTCCAAATCTTTAAAACTATGAAAATTCCAGGGACAATTCAATCTTTGAAAGCATGAACACTCAAAGATATCCACTATAATTCATAAAATAAAAAGTAAACTTTTTATTTCAAATAGTTTTAAACATATAAGGAGTCTCCTTTTAAAAATTCTAAACAGGATGGCTATAGCATCACCAAAAAAAAAAAAAAAATGCATTTTGTTGTTGTTTGTAATCAAATCATGTTGAATGTGGCTACAAGTCATTTCTGAATTTAACTCACTTACTGATATTTTAACACACATCCCTAGGCTTGGTCTGTGAAAGTCCCATAGAGATGAGTAAGATACTTAATGTGTTTCTTCAGTCACTTGAGTAAGTTGAGAGGGCACGATCTCATCTACAATTACAAAGGATTAAGTGTTGTGAAAAAACTTTAAGTTCAATTCAGCATTGATAAGAGTTCTGCTCTTATTAGACAATTTAAAACAATTTCTAATCTCATTGAAATGTCCATTCTCTCTCTCTCTTTCTCTCTCTCTCTCTCTCTCTCTCTCTCTCTCTCTCTGTTTCTTATCCTAATCTTAAGAAAAAACTAAATAACAATTGTATTGTTAGAATATAGAGTTCTATGAAGAAAAAATATACAATAGAAAAGTAAATAAGCAACCCTAATAAAAGTTCTAGGGAGTAAGCTTAATAAAATATATTAATATAATAAAAAAGAAAAAACTCAGATTGAGTCTGGGAATACGAAAGCCTGGGAGAAACAAGTGGCAGTAAGTACAGGAGGAGAAATTGCAAACAGAGCCCTGGGATCTGCTGTTAATTTAGACTCTTTGTTCATGATCATCAAGCAAATATGTTCACAAGGTCTGGCATCAATGACTCAACTGTGTGATATCTATCTAATTTTATAAAGAATTCTATATATAATAAACACACACACACATAAACACAAACACACTTTTCTTTTAAACAAGCTACATTTTAAAAACCTATTATACTGTTAATGGATATTTTCTTTATTTTGATGCATATTCAACATAAAAATCAGAAATTCAATAGTGGAATATTAGTCAGATGATTACAAAAATAAAAGTCTTGAAAAAATATCTGTACCAAAAGTGGGCTGAAAGCTCAAACTCCTGAAAAACAAAACAAAACAAAAAACAAAAAGATACAGAGGTCTGCATAGACACAGAAAGTAAAACTCACAGAGAGTGATCTTCCATACTTACTCCAGGGTGAGAGGAAGTGATAAATGACTATCTGAAATATTCCTAGGGCCGGAATAAGAGTGGTTGTTAATGACGGCCTGTGTGTGCTCACTTAGCTTTCCCAGGGACATATTGTGTTGTAATATGTCTGAGTTGTGTGCTAACATGGTTTGGTGTCTGTGTTCACTAAGGCAGATGATGCCATGATTTCTTCTTAATGAATCTTTAGATCATCAATCCTCATTCAATGAGACACAGCCTCCCTGTACTCTCAATTTGCACTATAATTCTGCCTCTCATTTTAAAAATTAACAGTTGCACATTTCTGCTTTATGAAAGGGAAATCCATGAAAATAGCAGACTCCTCTGTACCTTCTGAGTCATATCAATAAATCTGCAAATTCATTTTGTGTTTCAATTAATGTATTAAACTTCATTAGGCACAAAATCTAAATATTTGCAAGAGTAAAAAAGACCCAGGTTACCTACAAGGATTTCTACAATTTATCTAATGAAAGGGATAACAACAGAATATTTTAAATCTTACCAGCAATTTTTGATGTTCTACCTTCTCTACCACAGGACAGAAGCACATTAATGTGGTAGGAAATTGTTATCTAAACTGTTTCATTTGGAAAGTTGATAAAGGACATGATTTGGTTTAGCATTTTGAATGCCAGTTTTCTACATATAAATGAATTTTCCAGTTTCTAATAGTCAATGTTAAGGGAACTCATACAGATGATATCATACCTAGCCAGTGCACAGGAAAAAATTGAACTGAATACAAATATTTGCATTGATATTTTTAGATGTATATTTATTACTTCAAATTACATCTCCATCATGATACCCTCTCTCCACCCCTCCAGGTTCCACCCTCCCACCCTCTCCTCCCCCTCCTACCCATTCCACTCCTCTGATGTGGAGTGTCCCTACATTGTCAGCCTCTCTCACTTCAATAGTCATATGAGAGCTAAGAGCTTCCACTTGCACTGGAGGCCTACATGGTAACACCATTAGGGTAAATTGTCCCATTAATAGGTCACAAAGTCTATGTTCCTGATCCTTTTGGTGTGTAGGTTGTAGGATAGTTATCCTGTACTATATGGTTAAAATGGTTATAAGTGAATAGATGCCATGTGCATCTTTCTGAGTGTCAGTTAACTCACTCAGGATGAACTTTTCTAGTTCCATCCATTTGGCTGTGAATTGCATGATTTCCTGGTTTCTGATAGCTGAGTAGTATTCCATTGTGTAAATGTATGACAACTTTTTTCTTCATTCATCAGTTGAGGGACATCTGGGTTGTTTCCAGTTTCTAGCTATTGCAAATAAGGCTGCTATGAACATAGATGAGGATGTGTCCTTGTGGTTTAGTGAGGAATCCTTTGGGTGGACATGAAAAAGTGGTATCTTGAGGTAGGGCTATTCCAAGTTTTTTAAGATATTGCCAGACTGATATCCATAGTGGTTGTACAAGTTTGCACTCCCACAAGCAATTGAGGAGTGGTCCCTTTTCTCTACAACCTCTCCAGCATGTGCTGTCATTTGAGTTTTTGATCTTAGCCATTCTGACTGGTGTGAGATGGAATCTCAGAGTCTTATTGAGTTGCATTTCTCTGATGATTAAGGATGGTGAGCATTTCCTCAAATGTCTCACTTCCATTAGAGATTCCTCCTTTGTGAATTCTAGGTTAGTTCTGTTTCCCATTTTTTGATTGGATTATTTGGTTTCATGGTTTTAATTTCTTGAGTTCTTCATAAATTTTGGATATTGGCCCTCTGTCAGATGTGGGGTTGGTGAAGATATTTTCCCAGTCTGTAGGTTGCTGTTTTGTTCTAATCATAGTGTCCTTCGCCTTACAGAAATTTCTCAGTTTCATGAGGTCCCATTTATTGATTGTTGGTCTTAGAGCCTGAGCTATTGGTTTCTGTTCAGGAAGTTGTCAACTGTGCCGATGAATTCAAGGCTTTTCTCTAATTTCTCTTCAAATAGATTTAGTATATCAGGCCTTATGTTAATGTCTTTGATCCACTCTCAGTTAAGTTTTGTGCAAGGTGTTAAGCATAGGTCTAATTTCATTCTTTTACATGTCGACATCCAGTTAAACCAGCACCATTTGTTGAAGATGCTGTCCTTTTTCCATTGTATGATTTTTGGCTTCTTTTTCAAAAATTAAGTGACCATAGGTGTGTGGGTTCATTTCTAGGTCTTCAATCCGATTCCATTGATCCACTGGTCTGTTTCTATAGCAGCACCATGCTGTTTTTATTACTATTGCCCTTAGTATAGCTTGAAATCTCGGATGGTGATACCTCCAGATTTTTTTTTTTTAATTGTACATGATTGATATAGCTATTCTGGGTTTTTTATTATTCCATATGAAGTTGAGAAATGTATTCTTCAGGTATATAAAGAATTGTAGTTGTATTTTGATAAGAGTTGCATTGAATTTGCATATTACTTTTGGCAGAATGGCCATTTTCTTATGTTGATCCTACCTATTCATAAGCATGGGAGATCTTCCCATCTGCTGATGTCCCCTTCAGTTTCTTTCTTCAAGGACTTGAAGTTCACTTGCTTGTTTAGAATTACCCCCAGGTATTTTATATTGTTTGTGGCAATTGTGAAGTGTGTTATTTCCCTAATTTCTTTCTCGGCCCATTTATCTTTTGTATGAAGAAGGGGTTCCAATTTTTTTTAATTAATTTTATATCCAGCAACCTTGCTGAAGGTATTTGTCAGTTGTAGTACTTCTCTGGTGGAATTTTTGGGATCACTTATGTATACTAACATTTGGTCTACAAATAGGGATAATTTGAATTCTTCCTTTCCAATTGGTATTCCCTTGATCTCCTTTAGTTTTTCTATTGCTCTAGCAAGAACTTCAAGTACTATGTGGAGGAGTTATGGCAAAAGTGGCCATCCTTTCCTTGTCCCTGATTTTAGAGGAAATGCTTTAAGTTTCTCTCTGCTTAATTTGATGTTGGCTGCTGTCTTTCTGTATATCACCTTTATTATTTCTAGGTATGATCCTTGTATGACTGCCTCTCCAGGACTTTTAGCATGAAGGGGTGTTGGATTTTGTCAAACACTTTTTCAGCATCTAGCAAGATGATCATGTGTTTTGTTTTTTTCTTTCACCTTGTTTATATGGTGAATTACATTGATGAATTTTCACATGTTGAACCATCCAGGCATTCCTGGGATGAAGCCTACTTGATCATGGTGTATAATACTTTTGATGTGTTCTTGGATTCAGTTTGCCAGTATTTTATTAAAATATTTTATTTTTGTGTCTATGTTCATGAGGGAAATTGGTCTGAAGTTCTCTTTCTTCGTTGGGTCTTTGTGTGGTTTAGGAATCAGGGTGACTCTTGCCTCATAAAATGAGTTTGGCAGTGTTCCTTCTGATTCTATTTTGTGGAAGAGTTTGAAGAATATTGGCATTAGCTCTTCTTTGAAGGTCTGGTAGAATTCTGTGCTGAAACTATCTGGCCCTGGGCTTTTTTTGGTTGGGAGACAGTTAATGTCTGTTTCTGTTTCCTGAAGGGTAATAGGACTGTTTAATCTGTTAAGCTGATCTTGATTTAACTTTGGTAGTTGAAATATATCAAGAAAGTTGTCCATTTCACTTACTTTTTTTCAAATTTGGTGTAGTATAGATTTTTAAAGTATGACCTAATGATTCTCTGGATTTCCTCAATGTCTATTGTTATTTATCCCTTTCATTTCTGATTTTGTTGATTTGGGTTTTTTCCCTCTGCCTTTTAGTTAATTTTGCTAAGGGTTTGTTTATTTTGTTGATTTTCTCAAAGAACCAACTCTTGGTTTCATTGATTCTTTGTATTGTTCTTTTTGTTTCTATTTCCTGACTTCTGCTCCTCATGGGAGTGTTGCATCTTTTTTTTCCCAGTTCTTCCAGTTCTGCTGTTAATGCACTACTATGAGCTGTCACAATTTTCTTTTTGAAGGCACTTAATGGTAAGAACTTTCTTCGTAGCACTGCTTTCATTGTGTTCCATAGGTTTGGGTATGTTGTGCCTTCATTTTCTTTGGATTTTAAGAAATCTTTGATTTCCTTCTTTATTTCTTCCCTGACCTGGTAGTCATCCAGTAAAGAGTTGTTCAGTTTCCATGTGTGAGTAGGGTTTCTGTTGTTTCTGACGTTGTTGAAATCCAGCTTTATTCCATGGTGGTCTCATAAGATACAAGGGGTTATTTCAATTTTCTTGTATCTGTTGAGGTTTGCTTTGTGTCTGACTATATCGTCAGTTTTGGAGAAGGTTCCATGTGGTGCTGAGAAGAAGGTGTATTCTTTTGTGTTTGGGTGAAACATTCTGTAGATATCTGTTAGGTCCATTTGGTTCATGACCTCTGTTAGATTCATTGTTTCTCTGTTTGCTTTCTGTCTCGATGACCTATCCATTGTTGTGAGTAGGGTGTTTTAATATCCCACTATTAATTTTTGGAGATCAATGTGTGGTTTAAACTTTAGAAGAGTTTCTTTTACTAATGTGCGTGTCCTTGTATTTGGGGCATAGATATTCAGTATTGAAATGTCATCTTGATGAAATTTTCCTTTAACTAGTATGTAGTGCCCTTCCCTATCTTTTTTGATTAACTTCAGTTGAAAGTCTATTTTGTTTGATATTAGGATGGCTACTCCAGTTTGCTTCCTGGGTCCATTTGCTTGGAAAACCATTTCCTAGCCCTTTACTCTGAGGTAGCATCTGTCTTTGTTAGTGAAATGCATTTCTTGTAAGCAGCAAAATGATTGGTCTTATTTATGGATCCATTCTGTAAGCCTGTGTCTTTTTATTGGGGAGTTGAGTCAATTGATGTTGATGGATATTAATGACCAAAGGTTGTTATTTCCTATTATTTTTGTGTAGGTGGTAGTTGTGTGTTTCTTTTGGTTTAGGTGCAGTGCAGGTTTTTGCTTCCTCTGTTTTTTTGGGTATAGTTATCTTCTCTTGGGTTGGAGTTTTTCTGCTAGGATCTTCTGTATGGATGGATTTGTGGGTAGACACTGTTTAAATTTGGTTTTGTCATGGAATATCTTGTTTTCTCCGTATATGTTGATAGAGAGTTTTGCTGGGTACAGTAGTCTGGCTGGGCAACTCTGTTCTCTGAGGGCTTGTAGAGCATCTTCCCAGGCCCTGCTTGCTTTTAAGGGTTTTTTTTTTTTTTTTTTTTTTTTTAGAAGTCAGGTGTAATTCTGATGGGTCTGCCATTATATATTACTTGACATTTTTCTCTTACAGTTTTTAATATTCTTTCTTTGCTCTGTACATTTGGACTTTCAATTATTATGTGGCAAGAGTAGTTTCTTTTCTGGTCTAATATGTTTGGTATTCGGAATGCCTCTTAAACCTTTACCAGCATCTCTTTCTTTAGGTTTGGAAGTTTTCTTCTATGATTTTGTTGAAGATGTTTCCTGGACATTGCAGTCGGGAATCTTCTCTTTCCTCAATGCCTATAATTCTTAGGCTCTGTCTTTTAATTAAGTCCTTTATTTCTTGGATGTTGTGGATGAAAACTTATTCAGATTTCTCATTTTCTTTGGTTGTTGTACTGATTTCTTCAATAGAATTTTTCATGCCTGAGATTATGTCTTCCATCTCTTGTATCATGTTTTTGATACACATGCCCATAGTTCCTGCTCTCTTCCCTTGACTTCTACCTCCAGAATTGTCTCTGCTAGTGTTTTCATTATTGTTTACACTTCCAATTTTAAATCTTGAACAATTTTATTCATTTTTGTTTCCTGCTCCAATTTGTTTGTCTTTGTCTGCAAATCTTTCAAATATTTCAAATCTTTCATTGTCTTGTCTTTTTAGCGTTCAAGTTGGGCTACATTGGCTTGGAGGTATCCAAAGGTATTCTTCATTGCTTTAATTTGTAAAATTGAGGATTCTTTAAATTCTTTCAGGGATTTAATTTCTTCTTGTAAGGACTCCATCATTTTCCTAAATATAGATTTGTTATCATTTTCTTCATGTATTTCAGTTGTGGTGGGATGTTCAGGTTTTGATATGCTAACCTCATTGAATTTTGTTGAAGTCAGATTTCCCTGATTTTTGTCAGTTTTGTTCTTTCGCTGACCTTTAGCCATCTGGTTCCCTTAAGCTGATTGTTCCTGAAGTCTTCTGGACCTGGTGCCAAGGAAGGAGCTTTGGTGTAGAGTCTGTATAATCTTGGTGGTCTGTAGCTTAACACAAGCTAGGTAGGGGATTGAGATGGAGGCTAGATCTCGGTGGACTCCCTGAAGTTCACCCCTTCCCATTGTGTCCCAACTCGGGACTTAGGTTGGGGATTGGGTGGGATGATTTATTCCAACCTGCACGATCTTCAGTTCTATTAGATCTTCCGAGTGATATTGGTGAGACTTGGAGGACCAGGGATTGTAGGCTAGAGCTGCAGATCTCCTGCCGCTCCTGTGTCTGATCTGAGGGTCAGATCTGTGGTCATGGTCCCCAGGCTGCCTCTTCTAGGTGATCCTCAGTGTACCTCTGTGACTCTTGCCCCTAAGCAGTAAGCCCTTGTGGTCTGTATCACTCAGGCAGTGCACAAAGGCCAAGAACTTGCTGCTTCTGCACAGGAGCTGTAGATGCTGAGGGCAAGGTATACCGCTGAGAAAGGGACAAGGTGCACTGGCTCCAATATGAATAGCACAACCCGTCTGCTGGGCTTGGACCCAGTGGAGTTCCACCGCCTTATAACTTGACCACCCGTCTTTCAGTCCGATCTGATCTTACCATTTCAGTGGCACTGCTGGTCCTCATTAGGGTGTTGGAGTGACTGTGTGAATGCTGGGTGCTCAAGGAGCCAGGAGGTACATTTTTTCTAGCAATTGGGGCTGCCTTTCAAGGCCCTGAGGTGATCAGACCTGCGGGACACTGTACTGGTGCAGGAAGACCATCCCTCTGTCCTGTCTGGGTGCAATGTTCTTCCATGTGATTGTATATTTCATAGAGGCACCTGTATGTCCAACAACTTTCTGTGTAAGCCCCAATACGCTTGTGCCTCTTAGACTGCCACTCTGATGGAGATAAATCTTGTTGATCCCGCAGTTCTCCTGTTTGGAATGCTGGCATGGAAGCTGGGTGCTCTGGAGGCTGGTGAGTACCCCTGTCTAGGGTTTGGAACTACTCATTAGGTATTTGAGTGGCTCCATGCCTGCTTCTGTGGTGGGCTCCCTGCCAGTCTCTGTTCTGCACCGGGTCTGCAGTGGCCTCTGCTCCTCGAGGCAGGCCTCTGCTCTGGGCCCTGGGCCTCTGCCCTGGGCTGCTGGCCTCCTTTCTGTGCCCTAGGCCTCTCCTCCATGCCATTGTCCTCCGCTCTGGGTCCCAGGTCTTTGCTTCACACCGCTGGCCTCTGCTCCATGCTACTGGGCTCTGCTCTGGGCTCTGGGTCCCTGCCCTACAGCTGGCAGGTCTGTTTCCCTGAGTGTCTGGGAGTCCTGCCCAGGGACCCCTACTAGTCCCTGGGTTCACTGGGTAAAACTTTATGGTTCACGCTTCTTGGGTTGCTGCTGAACTTGTTTATATTTCTACAATGTTGTAGCTATTTTCCCTGTGTTCACAATGTGTCCGTGCCATCTGTTGCCATCTTGGATTCCTCCACATTGATATTTTTAATCTAAAAAAAAATGTTAGGATATATTCATCTCATAAAATAAATGCATTTCAATTATAGTTATATAAAGTAAATAAAAGCTCTCTGCAATACGAGGTAATACATTCTTTAGTGATGAAACTTCTGTAAAACAGTATTTACAAAAAAAAAAACCCTTTATACTGAATCTAGTATATGAGTTGGTTTTGTTAATAAGGTTTGATAGTTTGGTGATGTGTGTGTGTGTGTGTGTGTGTGTGTGTGTGTGTGTGTGTTATGTATATATCCACATACGTGAGCATCCTCTTCCCCATGCTTATGTGCATACAGACAAGAGTTCAATGTTGTGTGTCTTCCTCTATCATTCTCCATCATATATCTTAAGATAGGAATTCACTGACTTATCTAGATTGACTAGTCCCTGGAGTCTGCTGATGCATGTGCCTTCAGCTCTGAGGTTATGGATATATGCAACTATGCCTAGCTTGGCATGAATACTGGGTTCCAAACTCAGGTCCTCATGCCTTCACATAAAATATATTAAATAGTAAACAATCCCCCATGTCTCACTTTTTGTGATTGTCAATGAGGTACAGTTGCTTATTCATCTGTTACCTACAACTGTGTTCATGCCATACCACAATAACTGAGCTGAATAATTACAATAAAGAGAAGATTCACCCCACAAACATGAAAATATTTACTCTCTTGCACTACATTGTGCTTGTATTTTTGTAGAACTAAATATTTTTTTTCTTTTCTATCATTAACATGGATTTTATCCAATTATAACCAAGCTTCTTTTTAAAAATAAAAATACAAAGACAAATATTTATCAGGCATCAAATATTATAATCGTTTTCTGAAGAAGACAAGATATTCTGGGTATAAAAATAGAAAAATAGATCAAATGAGCTAGGGTAGAATTCAGAAATCAGCCACACTTGCAAGACAAATTTATTACTTTTCAAGGATTACAGAAAACAACTGGGGTTTTAGCTATGATGAAATAATATTTATATGGAAAATGAATATACATACATTCATGGTGCTAACTACAGAAATTATTTCCATATTGATTGAGTTTATCTATGTATAAAACATCAAAATAGGCCTGGCTACATAGTTCAACACAGAAAGGCACTTTGTACCAAATTGATCACCTGAATCCCGTCCCCAGACTCACATGGTGGAGGGAGAGAAACAAATCCCATAAACTGTCACCAATCTCCACATGGATTACATGGCACACAAGTACCTACCCACTTGCCTGCCACACATATAGATAAATTAATTAAAAATTAAAACTAAGATGAATGAGAAAAAAACTCACAAAATATCTTTGTATACAGAATCACTTCTTATGCAAAGGCAATTATAAAATGAAAGACACAATTAAGAACAGATTATCTATTGTATGCTTATTGGTTTGTTTGTTTAGTAGTTCTCTCTCCCGGGCAACGAGACACTTTTCACTGATGGTACTGCTTCGTAGATGAAGAGGCTCTTGGGCCTCATATAAACTCTCAACTGACATGAGGGACTGTTATATAAGGACACCCCACCCCAGAGAAATGGAATGGAAGGGTTAGGAGATAAAGAAAAAAAATGAAATGTGATGTTTCGGCCTTTTACTACTAATTGTCATAAACTGTTTTAAGGTAATTAAGAAATGCAAATTAATGGTTATGCAAGCTGGTCATTCAGTTGGGTACTATGACAGCCTATTATAGTTACTTGCTAAGCTAATCAGAAATAAACCTGCTAAGAGACAAGCAACATCTGCTTACCCTAATATAAGAGATAGACAGGGCCTCTTCAAAAACCTCGAGAGAACTGCAGAATATGGCATTCAAAGATGTTTTCGTAACTTTAGATTGTTTTATATCAAGACATATCAACTCCTGACAGCACCCCCTGTTCTCCTCCAAGTAGAAGATGAGCATCGAAGAATCTTCAGTGGGAGATGATTGAATTAGTCGCAAGCCTATCTCTTGGTAGGAAAGCCCCTTGCTCCAACTATAGACAGAATGCTGTCCAAAAAGGACAAAACCTGGAAGCAGGTAAGTCCCCTAGCTCTGCCAAGACAGGGGAGGTAAGTCCTTCATAACCTCTGCTCTACAATCAATGTCTGTCAGAGAAATGGGGCCAAATGACTGAAGATCGATGCTGTAATGTATGGAGAGAAAATGGGAACTGTCCAGGCAGCCACTGGTATGTCATTTCTTAGTTTGGGAAGCTGCAGGCCCTGTACTTCCTATAAAATCAGATATATTTATCCCTCTCAGGTCTCTGAGGTGGTTGAAGAACAGATAGCTAGAGTCTCATAATTAAATTTTGAGTTGTTTAGGAGTCAAGAGAGTGTTATAGATCTAAGAAGATACTTTTAAAATTGTGTTGCAAGTTAGTATGAATTTTGAGTCAGATATAGACCTTTAAACTCATGGAGATGTTTAGATAGTAGAATGTTAAAGTCAGGTACCAAATACATATGGACTGGTCATTGGGAATGTACGTTAAGCCATATAACCCTCATAACTGTGGCCTAATTACCTCTGTTGTACAGTATTGTATTTGTTATTATAAGAGAAAGAGCCATTTGTTGGACTGAAAGGGGAAACTGTAGGGGGAAATAAGATATACCTTAAACTTAAAAGAAAAAAAAAAGAGAAGAGGATGGGGGGTTGAGGGTGGGAGGGTGGGACTGGAGGGGTATTAGGGAGGGGACTGCGATTGAGATGTAATTTGAAGAAATAAAAAATAAAGGAAAAAATTTCTCATATAAAAAAAATAAAAAATAAAACTACAAGGCTGAAAAAGAAAGAACAGATTAATAAGTTTTCTAAGAAATCGCCAGACTGATTTCCATAGTGGTTGTACAAGTTTGCACTCCCACCAGCAATGGAGCAGTGTTCCCCTTTCTCTGAAACCTTGCCAGCATGTGCTGCTGTTATTTAAGTTTTTCATCTTAGCCATTCTGACAGGTATGAGATGGAATCTCAGAGTTGTATTGAGTTCCATTTCTCTGATGTTAAGGATGCTGAGCATTTCTTCAAGTGTCTTTCAGCCACTAGAGATTCCTCCTATGTGAATTCTTTGTTTGGCTCTGTTCCCCATTTTTTTTTTTTTTGATTGGATTATTTGGTTTCTTGGCATTTAATTTCTTGAGTTCTTTGTAAATTTTGGATATTAGCCCTCTGTCAGATGTGGGGATTGTTGGGATAGTGTTAAGCATTCTAAATGTTAATTAATTGGTCCTGCTTGCTGTCTGTTACTTACATTGAATCTGATTGGTTAAATAAAATGTCGAGGTCTGACATTGGGCAAAGACAGAGAAAGGTGGGACTTCCTGGGATTAGAACAGGAAGCCTGTGCTTTAGACAGAGGATTCAAGCATTCCAGCCAGCAGCAGGAAGAAGAAAGCATTCCTGCAGCAGGAAGAAGGCATTCCAGCCAAAATCAGCAGGAAGGAGGCACACACCATGGGTTAGAAAAAGGAACCTCATTCCACATGGCCAGGAACATCGGCATGGAGTGGAGAATGGCAGTCGAAGGGGATGTATGTATATATGGGGTCGTATTTGGGTAATGGAATTACAAGCTAGTTTAGATGGGCCAAGATTCCTCAACTCAGGCCTAGGCTTGGTAAAATCCATGTGGTGTCTGTGGGTGCTCATTTATAATGTCTGGATAAGAATTAACTACTGCCAAAACAAGCAACAATAATCTAAATACTGTTAAATAACTTATTAGCCATATTTTTTTTTGCAGGGGATGGTGAAGAACTTTTTCCAATCTGTAGGTAATCACCATTACCTCAAGACCTAGCCATACCACTTCTGGGTATACATCCAAAGATTTCTCAACAAACCACAAGGACATTTCCTTGTCTATGTTCATAGCATCCTTATTTGTAATAGCTAGAGACTGGAAACAATCCAGATGTCCCTCAACCAAAGAATAGATAAAAAACAAAAAACTGTGGTACATCTACACAATGGAATATTACTCAGCCATCAGAAACAATGAAATCACGCAAGTTGTAGCCAAGTGAATGGAACTAGAGAAGCTCATCTTGAGTGAGCTAACTGAGGCTCAGAAGGATGCACATGGCATCTATTCACTTATAATCAGAATTTAGCCATATAGTACAGCATAACTATGCTACAGCCTATGCACCAAAGGGAACAGGAACATAGACTCTTTTACCTGTCCATGAGACATTTTTCCCTAGTGGTGCTGCCTTGTAGGCCTCCAGTGTATGAGGAGGCTCTTTGCCCTCATATGACTGGTGAACTGGGGTGGGGGACTAGTATGTAGGGACACTGCACTCCGTAGGAGTAGTTGGAAGGAATAGGGAGATGAGGGTGGGAGGGCAGGCCTGGGAGGGGTGGAAATAGGGTACTATGACGGAGGTATAACCTTAAGTAATAAATAAACATAAAAAATATATTTTTAAAAAAGAATAGATTAGTAGTCATGGTTTTGTTTCATTAAAGAAACAATAATCAATAAGTAAGAGGAAGTTATTTACATTGTTGTAAATGAGCAGTATTTAATTGCAGAGCATCTCCTCACCCAAAGAAAAACAAATAAATTTCTAAAGAACTAAGGAGTATTTCAGAGAATGCTTCACAAAAATTTAGAAAAAAAATTTAAGAAAATATATAAATGCCCTTGTATAATTTGCCATCTTCCTTGTGTAATTAATCTCATGAGACAACAGAAAAGTTTTATTATTGTGGTTATTGTGAAAAGATCAATTCCTATTATTCATTTCTTTCATGTAATTACCAGTAAGTAAAACTTTAGGATCTTCTGGGTAACTGAAATGATGGACTTAGATTACTTTCTATTTCTCATTTATGAATATTCTGCCTATGACATAAAAAGTTCCACAGATGTTCATGAGAATTAAATCCTCTCTAGATCATCCTTTGTGGAGGACAGTAGCCATTTGTACTACACTGAGCTCAAGAAGAGAAGAGTAAATAATTTCAAATAGAATATACCCACGTTTGTTTTTCTTCCCTTCACCTTTTATTCACTTTTAACAACCACCAAACTGATTTGTTGGATGCTGGATGTGCCCTAGCTGTGTTAAAATCTGAGGTCTGAAGAGGGCTGTGAGCATCCAAATGCTCTGATTTTGTTCACTCTAAGAGGTCAGGAGTCTAGCAGAGCTGCTGTACAGCTGCATGCTGGGATTTTCAAGTGAAAAGAACTTGGGACTAGAAAATGGATGGTGGTGACAAGAACTGAGAAGCAATGAGCACAGAAATCTGTGGATCATAGAAGGACTAAAAACAGAGTAATCTAATTATTAGCAAAAAGACATGGGGGGGAGGCCATCATGTAAGGAAGGAGATTAATACACACAAGCAAATAAGGCATAGGCAGATGCCCAACAGCATCATAAGAATAAGAAAGCAAATTGTACAAAACATTACCTGGTAGGAATTGTTCTATAGTTGTCAATGTATTTTCATAAGGATCTTCAGTACCATGGAATACTAAAATAAAAATGAAAGGCAATTTATTTATCCTACTTCTCATAGAATTGCATTTTGAAAGTGTCCAAAAGCTATTAAGTCTTGAAAAAGTCTCCAGTCCTGATACACAAATTCTGGACCTGTCTTTCTGAAAGGAATTTTTATGTTCTTTCATGTTAGCTATGATCACTCTTAATAAGAATCCTTCTTAGTGTTATGTTTGACTTTTCTCTGTACTCGAATTCCAAATTAAAGTGCCATTAATAAGAGATATTTAATGATCAATGAACTAATTATTTGACCTCTCCCATAAATATGTTTATGTAAATTTGCACATATGCTCAAATGTGCTTTCATGGAAATAATGGGGGAGTGTCCTTTGACTGTTTTTAAATGTTTTGTTTTTTTTCTATTAAAACATAGAGTCACTATGTTGCCCAGCTTAGCCTCAAACTCACAATCTTCAAGTGTTAATTTCTTGGGTTCTAGGATTATGGCCCTGTGCAATCACTACAACTTCAATGACATTTGATCTCTCATTTTAGTGTTTTAAGGCTGCACATTATGTTCATCCTGGGTTCATAACTATAATAAATAGCAATCAACTAGCTCTGTGAATTGAAGTGGTAATGTACTCTTGTAATTCCAACTCTAAAGAAGTGGAGGCAGCAAATCCCTGAACATGGTGACTACTCAGTCTAGGCTAATGGTGAGCTTCAAGAACCATTGAAAGAGTATCTCCAAAATCAGTTGAACAGCTCAAGAAGGAAACCAGAGGTGTCCTCAAAGTCTACATAAGCATACATATACATGAATCCACACACATGTATATGTGAAAAAAACATGAAAATGCGCGTGCGTGCACACACACACACACACACACACACAAACCACTTGAACCTCATATCTGTGATAGTAAAATTGTTTATTCAGAAATATTAAGCAAACTGGTACCCCTTAAAAGAGGATAAAATTCCTCTTTTGTGAATTCTTGGTTTAGCTCTGTTTCCCATTTTTTGACTGGATTATTTGGTTTCTTGGTGTTTAATTTCTTGAGTTCTTTATAAATATTGGATATTGGCCCTCTGTCAGATGTGGGGTTGGTAAAGATCTTTTCCCAATCTGTAGGTTTCCATTTTGTTCTAATGACAGTGTCTTTTGCCTTACAGAAGCTTTTCAGTTTCATGAGGTCCCATTTATTGATAGTTGGTCTTAGAGCCTGAGCTATTCATGTTCTGTTCAAGAAGTTGTCAACTGTGTCAATGAATTCGAGACTTTCCCCCAATTCCTTTTCTATTAGACTGAGTGTGTCAGGTTTTATGTTAAGATCTTTGATCCACTTGGATTTTACTTTTCTGCAAGGTGATAAGTAGGGGTCTTATTTTGTTCTTTTACATGTTGACATCCAGTTAGAACAGCACAATTTGTTGAAGGTGCTGTCCTTTCCCACTGTACAGTTTTGGATTCATTGTCAAAGACTAAGTCACCATAGGTGTGTGAGGTCATTTCTGGGTCTTCAATTCGATTCCATTGATCAACTAGACTGTTTCTATACCAGTACCATGATGTTTTTATTACTATTACTATGTAATATAGCTTGAAATCTGGGAAGGTGATACCTACAGATGTTTTTGTTTTTTCTTTTTCTTTTTTCATTTTATTGTACAGGATTGCTTTAGCTATTCTGGGGGTTCTTTTCTAATTCCTTTTTTATTTCTTCAAGGTACATCTCCATTACAATCCCCTCCCTACTCCCCCCTCCAGTACCACCTTCCCAACCTCTTCCCCCACAACCCACCCATCCCCTTCCTTTCTTTTTTTTTAAGTTTAAGGTATATCTTTTTCCCCAAACAGCTCCCCCTTTCAGTCCAAAAATGGCTCTTTCTCTTATAACAATAAATACAATACAAAATGAACAACAGAAATGAATAGGCAACAATTATGAGAGTTATGTGGCTTAACATACATTCCCAATGTCCAGTCCATATGTATTTGGCACCTGACTTTAGCATTCTACTATCTAACCATCTCCATAAGTTTAAAGTACTATATGTAACTCAGCTTTCATTCTAACTAGCATCACAATTTTAAAAACATCTTCTTAGATCCAGAACACCCTCGTAATTCCTAAACAACTCAAAATTAAACTATTTGACTCTAGCTATCTATTCTTCAACCACCTCAGAGACCTGAGTGGGATAAATATATCTGATTATATAGGAAATGCAGGGCCTGCATCTTCCAAAACTAAAAAGTGACATATCAGTGGCTGCCTGAACAGTTTCTATTTTCTCTCCATACATTACAGCATCAATCTTCAGCCGTTTGGCCCCATTTCTCTGACAGACATTGATTGTAAAGCAAGAATTATGAAGGACTTGCCTACCCTGTCTTTGCAGAGCTAGGCTGTCACCTTATCTGCTTCCAAGTTTTCTCCTGTTTGGACAGCATTCTGCCTACAATAGAAGCATGGGATTTTTCTTTTTTTGTTTTTACTTATTTTTTTACTTTATGTTTTATTTCTTCAAGTTACATCTCAATTGATCCCGGGCCAACTCCCCCCTCCAGTCCCACCCTCCCACCCTCAACCCCCTCATCCTCTTCCCTTTTTTTTAAGTGTAAGGTATATCTTATTCCCCCCAACAGCTCCCCCTTTCAGTCCAACAAATGGTTCTTTCTCTTATAATAATAAATACAATACAATACAACAGAGGTAATTGGGCAAAATTATGAGGGTTATCTGGCTTAGCATACATTCCCAATGTCCAATCCATATGTATTTGGTACCTGACTTTAACATTCTACTATCTAACCATCTCCATGAGTTTAAAGTACTACATCTAACTCAACTTTCATACTAACTTGCAACAAAATTTTAAAAACATCTTCTTAGATCCATAACAGTCTCTTGTTTCCTAAACAACTCAATATTTAATTATGAGACTCTAGCTATCTATTCTTCAACCACCTCAGAGACCTGAGAGGGATAAATATATCTGATTATATAGGAAGTACAGGGCCTAGAGCTTCCAAAACTAAGAAATGACATACCAGTGGCTGCCTGGACAGTTCCCATTTTCTCTCCATACATTACAGCATCGATCTTCAGTCGTTTGGCCCCATTTCTCTGACAGACATTGATTGTAGATCAGGGGTTATGAAGGACTTGCCTACCCTATCTTGGCAGAGCTAGGCTGTCTATTTACCTGCTTACAAGTTTTGTCCTTTTTGGACAGCATTCTGTCTACAGTTGGAGCAAGGGGTTTTTCCTGCCAAGAGAAAGGCTTGCCACTAATTCAGTCATGTCCCACTGCAGATTCTTCGATGCACATCTTCTACTTGGAGTAAAATAGGGGGTGCTGTCAGGAGTTGACATGTCTCTATATCAAAAAAATCTAAAGTTAAGAAAACATCTTTGAATGGCATATTCTGCAGATCTCTTGAGGTTTTTGAAGAGGCCTTATCTATCTCTTATATTAGGATAAACAGATGTTGCTTGTCTCTTAGCAACTTGATTTCTGATTAGATTAGAAAATGACTATAATAGACTGACATAGTACCTAACACAATGACAGGCTTGCATGACTATTACTTTGCATTTCTTAATTATCCTAAACAGTTAATGAAAATGAGTAGCAAAAGGCCGAAATTTCACATTTCATTTTTTTCATTACCCGCTAACCCTTCCATCCCATTTCTCTGGAGTGGAGTGTCCCTATATAACAGTCCCTCACCCCAGTTCAGAGGTCATATGAGGGCCAAGAGCCTTCTCATACATTGGGGGTTTACGAGGCAGTACCACCAGTGAAAAGTGTCTCATTGCCCGAGAGAGAGAACTAAAAAACAAACAAAAAATAATCAGACAAACAGATAAAAAAGAATAAAAAATAGAAAAAAATAAAAAGTCTTTGTCCATGTTCCTTTGGTGTATTGGTTGTAGTATCGATATCCTCTACTATATAGCTAAAATCCTACTATAACGAAATAGATGCCATATGCATCCTTCTTAGTCTTAGTTAGCTCACTCAAGATTAGCTTTTCTAGTTCCATCCATTTGGCTGCAAATTTATTAATTTCATTGTTCCTGATAGCTGAATAATATTCCATTGTGTAGATGTACCACAGCTTTTTAACCCATTCTTCGGTTGAGGGACTTCTGGGTTGTTTCCAGTTTCTAGCTATTACAAATAAGGCTGCTATGAACATAGATGAGGAAACTTCCTTATGATTCCATGAGGAGACATTTGGGTGTATACCCAGAAGTAGTATGGCTGGGTCCTGAGGCAAAGCTATTCCGAGTTATCTAAGATATCGCCAGACTGACCTCCATAATGGTGGCACAAGCCTGCACTCCCACCAGTAATGGAGTAAGGTTCCCCTTTTTCCACACCCTTGCCAGCATGTGCTGTCATTTGAGCTTTTCATCTTAGCCATTCTGACAGGTGTGAGATGGAATCTCAGAGTCGTCTTGAGTTGCATTTCTCTGATGATTAAGGATGTTGAGCATTTCTTCAAGTGTCTCTCAGCCATTAGGGATTCCTCCTTTGTGAATTTTCTATTTAGCTCTGTCCCCCATTTTTTGATTGGATTATTTGGTTTCTTGGCACTTAATTTCTTGAGTTCTTTGCAGATTTTGGATATTAGCCCTCTGTCAAATGTGGGGTTGGTGAAGATTTTCTCCAAGTCTGTAGGCTGCCGTTTTGTTCAAATGACAGTTTCTTTGCCTTACAGAAGCTTTTCAGTTTCTAGAGGTCCCATTTATTGATTGTTGATCTCTGGTCCTGAGCTGTTGGTGTTCTGTTCAGGAAGTTGTTGCCTGTGGCAATGAGTTCGAGGGTTTCTCCCACTTTTTCTTCTTGTAGATTTAGTGTGACCGGCCTAATGTTAAGGTCTTTTATCCCCTTGGACTTAAGTTTTGTACAAGGTGATAAGTACGGGTCTAATTTCATTCTTTTACAAGTGGACATCCAGTTGGACCAGCACCATTTGTTGAAGATGCTGTCCTTCTTCCATTGTGCCGTTTTGGCTTCTTTGTCAAAAATTAGGTGGCCATAAGTGTGTGGGTCTATTTGTGGATCTTCAATTCAATTCCATTGATCTACTGGTCTGTTTCTATACCAATACCATGCTGTTTTTTACTACTATTGCTCTGTAGTACTGCTTGAAATCTGGGATGGTGATATCTCCAGATATTTATTTATTGTACAGGACTGATTTAGCTATTCTGCACTTTTTGTTGTTCCATATGAAATTGAGAATAGCTCTTTCCAAGTCTATAAAGAATTGTGTTGGTATTTTGATAGGAATTGCATTGAATCTATGTATTGCTTTTGGTAGGATTGCCACTTTTATTATGTTGATTCTACCTATCCATAAGCATGGGAGATTTTTCCATCTTCTAAAGGCCTCTTCCACTTCTTTCTTCAAGGGCTTGAAGTTCTTGTTGTACAGGTCCTTGACTTGCTTGGTTAGAGTTATCCCTAGGTATTTAATTTGATTTCTTCATTTCCAATATTTATCCCCTTGATCTCTTGTAGTTGTCTTATTGCTAAAGCAAGAACTTCAAGCACTATATTGAAGAGATATCATGAACGTGGACATCCTTGTCTTGTCCCTGAGTTTAGAGGAAATGCTTCAAGCTTCTCTCCATTTAATTTCATGTTGGCCACTAGCTTGCCATATATTGCCTTTATTATTGCTATGTACAGTCCTTGTATGCCTGTTCTCTCCAGAACTTTTAGCATGAAGGGGTTTTGGATTTTGTCAAATGCTTTTTCTGCATCTAGAGTGATTATGTGTTTTTTTTCTTTCATCTTGTTTATATGGTGAATTACGTTGATAGACTTTTGTATGTTGAACCATCCCTGCATACCAATTTAGTCAAATATAATCAATACCAATTTAGTCAAATATAATCTTAATTTTGTATCAATATACAAAGGTATAAGGGCATTTTCAATAATATGTCCTTTTTTCTTGTTCGTTCCTATATTATATCTGTGTCCCGTTTTTTCTTAAGTCTGTTCATGTAGGAGAGAAAGAAGGATACAGGAAATAAAAAGAGAGAAGTCCCTGGATCTAACCTCCAAAACCTATTTAATAAGACCATTTAACAGCTTGTAATTTCTCCCCCTAAATAACAAGATTATCTATAACCCATCAAATAACCAAAGGGGGGGGAAAACACCTACCCCACCTTCTGGTTATGGGACGTTGCTCTCTTAACATGATTTCCTGCTGATTTGGGACGTAGTGAACATGTTTGGGGCCCAAATAAGAATTGAAAATGGTTTAAAATGTTAATAGAGTCATTTGATATTCAATCATTTTATGCTGAGCTATTTAAATATCCTAAGAATCTGTAGACAGAAGCTGAACTTCAGGGCTTTACTAAAGTTCTGACTGGAACAGTCTATGGAGTTGAACAATCTTAGCGATTTTAAGTTGTTGTGGTTGTAGACTTTTGAGGGAACAGCTGTTTAGGAAGTCTGCAAGACAGGATCGTCTGGGCTACTTGTCTTCTTTGGTGTTTGGTCTGTTTTCTTCTGAGGTTTCAGTTGTCCAGTTGTCCCTGGATTCCCTAGATGTTTGCTTTAAATCTCCTGGAAAGATAAAAACAGAGCCCTGCCCTAATCCTAACTCTGGGACACTACCTTTTTTTTGGGGGGGAGGGGGGTGGTCAGGTAATATTTTTCCTGGAGCAAATTCTCTATTTGGAGCTTGCTTTTTGTCAGGCTGACCTTGAACTCTGAGATCTGTAGGTTTCTGTTTCTAGTGTGTTGGGATTAAGGGTGTATCTTTCTCAGATGATGGGATTAAGGGTGTGTACCATCACTACCCTGTTCCTTGTAACTCTAGAATTTATAAGACAACTAACACTATAGTGATCCTCTTGTCTCTGCTGGAGTTAAAGGCATGGGCTAACACCTTGCATTTAATATATTTTACCTAAGTTCCAAATTTTTCAACTCTTGGAGGTTTAGAGAACCAGGTTGAACTGAAGTAACCTTTAATTTATTTATAGTATTTTAAACCTCTTACCTGCTTTTTAATGCCAAATCATGAAAATATTTTTTATATATACAAAAAAAAAGAGAAAGATTTAAGCTGCTATCACATTTGTGTAAGCTATGTGGCCATATGCAGTCTAACATTCTAATCTAAAATTAAGGGCATTTTCCTTTCATGCCAGTAAGGCAAGTGTACCTTTGGTAAATTATACTTTGAAATTTTTATATTGTATTTTTATTATATTTTTTAATATTATTAACTATTTTCTTAAAATAGTATTTTGTTTTCTCAAGTTACTTCTAGAACACAGTTTCCTCCCTTCCCCCTCATGGCACCTACCTCTCTCCCTCCCTCTTTCCCTCATTGTTCCTCTAATTGGTAGTCTCCTTCTCCTCAGATGAGATGGGCCCTCACATATTATACTCCCTCAGATCTTCCGTCATGTGAGGGCCAAGAGCTTCTACTTGTACAGGGGCTTGATATAGCACACCATCTAGGCTAAGGTGTTCCACCAACCTGCAGCAGATTCCATGACTCACTTGTGGGTGAAATTTTTCCTAGGATACATATGCTAGGTTCCTATCTACTTGGGTTGTGGGTTGTTGGATAGTTATCCTGTGATGTATGGTTAATATCCATTTATAAGAGAGTACATAACATGTTTATCTTTCTGAGACTGAGTCAGCTCACTTAGGATGAGCCTTTCCAGCTACATCTGTTTGGTTTCGAATTGCATGATTTCCTCTTTTCTGATAGTTGTGAAAGTATTCTATTGTATAAATGTACCACAGTTTTTTATCCATCCTTCAGTTGAAGGACACCTGGGTTGCTTCCAGTTTCTGGCTATTACAAATAAAGCTGCTATGAACATTGTTGACGCAATGACCTTGTGGTTACCTTTCGAAACTTTTGGATATATGCCCTAGAGGGGTATGGCTGGGTCTTGAGGTAGAGTTATTCATAATTTTCTAAGATATCTCCAGATTGATTTCCAAAGTGGTTGCACAAGTTTGCACTTCTAGCAGCAATGGAGGAGTGTTCCTCTTTCTCCACATCCTTGCCAACATGTGCTATCATTTGAGTTTTTGATCTTAGCCATTCTGACAGGTGTGAGATGGAATCTCAGAATTGTTTTAAGTTGCATTTCCCTGATGACCAAAGATGTTGAACATTTCTTCAGGTGCCTCTCAGTCTTTAGACATTCCTCTTCTGTGAATTCTTGGTTTAACTCTGTACCCCATCTATTGATGGGGTTATTTGATTTTTTTGTTGTTGTTTAATTTATTCAGTTCTTTATATATGTTGGATATTAGCCCTCTGTCACATGTTGGGTTGGGGAAGAACCTTTCCCAGTTTGTAGGCTGCCGTTTTGTTCTAAGGACAGTGTCTTTTTCCCTACAGAAGGTCCCATTTATTGATTGTTTTAGTGCCTGAGCTATTGGTGTTCTGTTCAGGAAATTGCTACCAGTGCCAATGAGTTCCAGGCTTTTCCCTACTTACTCTTCTATTAATGTTAGTTTGTCCGGATTTATGTTAAGGTCTTTGATCCACTTAGACTTAAGTTTTGTACAGGGTGATAAGTATGAATCTATTTGCATTCTTCTATATGTTGACATCAAGTTAGACCAGCACCATTTATTGAAGATGCTTTCTTTTTTCCATTATATGGTTTTGGCTTCGTTGTCAAAAATTAAGTGACCTTAGATATGTGGGTTTATTTCTGGGTCTTCAATTTGATTCCATTGGTCCACTCGTCTGTTTCTATACCAGTACCATGCTGGTTTTATTAATATTGCCCTGTAGTACAGCTTGAAATCCAGGATGGTGATACTTCCAGATATTCTGTTATTGTACATGATTGATTTAGCTATTCTGGGTTTTTGTTATTCCATATGAAGTTTAGAAACCATATGAAGTTTTTCCAGATCTGTAAAGAATTGAGTTGGTATTTGGATAGGAATTGCATTGAATCTGTATATTGCTTTTGGTAAGGTGGCCATTTTTATCATGTTGATCCTACATATCCATGAGCAAAGAAGATATTTCCATCTTCTGATATCTTCTTCAATTTCTTTCTTCAAGGACTTGAAGTTCTCATCATATAGGTCTTTCACTTGCTTGGTTAGAGATACCCCCAGGTATTTCATATTATTTGTGGCTATTGTGAAGGTTGTTGATTTCCTTATTTCTTTCTCATCCTATTTATCTTTTGTGTAAAGAAAGGCTACTGATTTTTTTGAATTGATTTTGTATCCAGCCACCTTGCTGAAGGATTTTATCAGCTGTAGGAGTTCTCTGGTGGAAATTTTTGGGTCGCTTATGTGTACTATCATGTCATCTACAAGTAAGGATACTTTGAATTCTTCCTTTCCAATTTGTATCCCCTTGATCTCCTTTAGTTTTCTTGTTACTCTAGCTAAAACTTCAAGTACTATGTTGAAGAGATATGGAGAGAATGGTCAGCTTTGCCTTGTCACTGATTTTAGAGGAAATGCTTTAAGTTTATCTCCATTTAGTTTGATGTTTGCTATTGGCTTGTTGTAAATTGCCTTTATTATGTTTAAGTATGGTCCTTGTATGCCTGATCTCTCCAAGACTTTAAGTTTTTTCAGTGTCCAGTGGGATGATCATGTGGTTCTTTTCTTTCAGCTTGTTTATGTTGTGGATTACATTTATGGATTTTCTAATGTTGAACCACCCCTTATCCCTGGGATGAAGCCTACTTGATCATGGTGTATGATACTTTTGATGTGATCTTGGATCTGGTTTGCAAGTATTTTATTAAGTATTTTTGCATCTATGCTCATAAGGGAAATTGGTCTGAAATTTTCTTTTTCTCTTGGGTCTTTGTGAGGTTTAGGTATCAGGGTGACTGTGGCCTCATAGAATGTGTTTGACAGCATTTCTTCTGTTTCTATGTTGTTGAAGAATTTGAATAATATTGTTGTTAGCTCTTCTTTGAATATCTGGTAGAATTTTGTGCTGAAACCATCTGGACATGGGCTTTTTTTGTTTGGAAAACTTCTAATGACTTCTTCTATTTCCATAAGGATTATAGGGCTGTTTAATTTGTTTACTTGTTCTTGATTTAACCTTGGTAAGTGGAATCTACCAATAAAATCATCCATTTCATTTAGATTATCCAGTTTTGTGGAGTACAAGTTTTTGAAGTAGGACCTAATGATTCTTTGGATTTCCTCAATGTCTGTTGTTATTTCCCCCTTTTCATTTCTGATTTTGTCGATTTGGGTATTTTCCCTCTGCCTTTTAGTTAGTTTAGCTAAGGGCTTGTCTATTTTGTTGATTTTCTCAAAGAACCAACTCTTGGTTTTGTTGATTCTTTGTATTGTTCTTTTTGTTTCTAAGTTGTTGTTTTCAGCCCTGAGTTTGATAATTTCCTCTTGTCTGCTCCTGTTGGAAATGTTTGCTTCTTTTTGCTCTAGCTCTTTCAGGTGTGCTTTTAGGTGGCTAGTATGAGAACTCTCCACTTTCTTTTTGGAAGCACTTAGTGCTATAAACTTTCCTCTTAGCATTGCTTTCAATGTGTCCCATAAATTCGGGTATGTTGTGCCTTCATTTTCATTGAGTCTAAGAAACTTTAATGTCTTTTTTATTTCTTCCCTGACTCAAAGGACATTGAGTAGAGAGCAATTCAATTTCCAGGTTTTTGCAGGCTCTCTGTTGTTTTTGTTATTGTTAATGTCTAGATTTATTCCATGATGGTCTGATAAGATTCCAGGGGTAATTTAAATTTTCCTATATCTGTTGAGGCTTGCTTTGTGACCCACTATATGGTCAATTTTAGAGAAGGTTCCATGAGGTGCTGAGATGAAAGTGTATTCTTTTGTTTTGGGGTGAAATATTCTGTAGATTCAATTAGGTCCACTTGATTCATGACATCTGTGAGGTTCATTATTTCTCAGTTTGGTTTCTGCATTGTTGATCTGTCCAGTGGTAAGAGTGGTGTGTTGAAGTCTCCCACTATTAATGTGTGAGGTTCAATGTGGGATTTGAGCTTCAGTAGTGTTTCTTTAATGAATGTGGGTGGTCTTACATTTGGGATATAGATGTTCGGTATTGAGATTTCATCTTGGTGGATTTTTCCTTTGATGAGTATGTAGTGTCCTTCCCCATCACTTTTGATTAATGTTATTGAAAGTCCAATTTATTGCATACTAGAATGGCCACTCCAGCTTTTTTCTTGGGTCCATTTGCTTGGTATATCTTTTTCCAGCCCTTTACTTGGAGATAATGTCTATCTTTTTTGATGAGGTGTGTTTCTTGTAAGCAGCAGAATGTGGGATTCTTTTTTTGCATCCATTCTGCTAGCATGTGCCTTTTTATTGGGGAATTGAGTCCATTGATGTTGAGAGATATTAATGACCAGTGATTGCTACTTCCTGCCATCTTGTTGTTGGTGGAAATAGTGTGTGAGTAGGCTTCTCTTCTTTAGATTTTGCTGCAGGCATGCTATTTGCTTCCTGTGCTTTCTTGTGTGTAGTTAACCTCTTTCGGTTGGTGTTTTCCTTCCAACATCTTCTGTAGAGATGGATTTGTGCATAGATAGTGTTGAATTTAGTTTTGTCATGGAATATTTTTTTCTCCAACTATGTTGATTGACAGTTTTGCTGGAAATAGTAGTCTGGCCTGGCGTTTGTTGTTTTTTAGGGTCTGCAAGAAGACCGTCCAGGTCCTTCTTGCTTTTAGTGTCTCTGAAGAAAAGTCAGGTGTGATTCTGATAGGTTTGCCATTATATGTTACTAGACCCTTTTCCCTAGCAGCTTTTAATATTCTTTCTTTGTTGTGTACATTTAGTGTTTTGATTATTATGTGGTGGAAAGATTTTATTTTCTTTTCTTTTCTGATCTAATCTATTTGGAGTTCTGTAAGCTTCTTTTACAGTTATAGGCATCTCTTTTTTTAGGTTTGGAAAGTTCTCTTCAATGATTTTGTTGAAGATATTTTCTGGTCCATGGAGCTGGGAATCTTCTCTTTTTTCTATTCCTATTATTCTGAGATTTCTGGGCTGAATCCGCTGCTGGACTAGATCTACTCTAGCGAGTGCTCCTCTCTAGACAGGTGACCGAGCTGGCTGATCTCAGGGGGGTGTTCCCAGACACTGCGAGAGCTGCTTCGCATGATGACCAGTCTCAGTGTTTGCCGTGGGAATTCAGACACTGTCTGTGTTTCACAGTTGACTAGGGGACCTCACATTCACTCCACAGTGACTAATCTCATTCACCTACTACTCAGATACAATTCTCTATGGTCTGTGCCATCTTGGATCTCCTCCTCTGGGTGTTTTTATTATTCCATATGAAGTTAAGAATTATTTTTTCCAGGTCTGTAAAGAATTGTGTTGGTATTTTGATGGGAATTGCAATGAATCTGTATATTGCTTTTGGCAGGATGGCCAGAGACACTTGACGAAATGCTCAACATCCTTAATCATCAGAGAAATGCAACTCAAGGTGACTGGGATTCCAACTCACACCTGTCAGAATGGCTAAGATAAAAATTTCTAATGACAGCACATGTTGGTGAGGTTGTGAAGAAAGGAGAACACTCCTCCACTGCTGGTGGGAGTGAAAATTTGTACAACTACTATGAAACTCATTCTGGTGATATCTTAGAAATCTTGGAATATCTCTATCTCAAGACCCAGCCATACCACTTCTGGGTATACATCCAAATGATTCCTCACCAAACCACAGGGAGATTTCCTCATCTATGTTCATAGCAGCCTTATTTGTAATAGCCAGAAACTGGAAAAAAAACCAGATTTCCTTCAACTGATGAATGGATAAAAAAAAAAACCTGTGGTATATCCACACAATGGAATACTACTCAGCTATGAGAAACAATGAAATCATGTAATTTGCAACCAAAAGGATGGAACTAGAAAAACTCATCCTGAGTGAGCTAACCCAGACTCAGAAAGATGCACATGGCGACTATTCTCTTATAATTGGGTTTTAGCCATATAGTTCATGATAACTATTCTACAACCAACACACCAAAAGTAACAGGAACATGGATTTTGTTGCCTGTTCATGAGACACTTTGCCCTAGTAGTGCTGCCACATAGCCCCCAGCCCCCCAGTATATGAGGAGGCACTTGGCCCTCATGTGACTGCTAAACTGGGATGGGAGGCTGTTGTGTGGGGACACCCCACTCTGGAAGAGTAGGATGGGAGAGTGGAAGGGTGGAACTGAGAGGGGTGTAGGCGAGTACTGTGATGTAGATATGGCTTGAAGTAGATCATTTTAAAAATGGATAAATTTAGATTTATGCCTCACAGAATCACAAAGTAGATAACAAACATTCCATTGAAATATTTTTAAAGAAATATGACTACAAAGTATCAGGAAAAGGAGGAAATTGCATTATATCTTTACAAACAAAAGGTTTTTGTTGAATCATGTCAAGGAGCCAGAGAAGATAACATTGAGTCTTTTTTTGTTTGTTTGTTTGTTTTTTTTCGAGAAACATTGAGTCTTTAACCACATAGAAATTTAAATTTCATTCACATCTAAGGTACAAAGATAAAAACAAGCAAAACAAATATAAAACATCTTTTATCTACACACAGATAAAAGAAAATATAAAATATTACTGCAATATTGAACCTTATTTGACCTATTATCTGAAGAGGAATTACACTAACATAAACAAAGACACATAGATATGTACATATACATCATAAACACACACATACAGACACATACAACCATACACATAAACAGATGACATAAACACATGAACATATACACACTACAAAAATACATATAAATAGGTACAGTCATGCATATGCAAACACTACAAATATACAGATACACACATCACACACATATATACATACACATAGACGCACCCACATGTATGCAAATATGCACATATATGCCAGAGACTTGTACACACATTTGTATGCATGTATTTGTGGAGTGGGGATATATGTGTATGGTGTTTGTGTACATTGCAATGTGTATATATATGCATACACTACACATACATATACACACATATACAAGCAACCATTTTAGATATACTTGTATATAAATGTCTCCACATACATAAATATCCCACATGTAAATGCCCATTCCATACAAACCAACATACACACCATATACATACACACAAAAACTACACACAGACACACATACATAAACCACACACAAACAATATGTTCCACAGTTCCAATACATGCAGACACACATACATTCATATTTCTATCCATACTAAGAAAAGCTAGACATTTAGCAAAAATCTAGACATTTAGGAACACAACTTATCTTTTGGGCTTTAAAATAATGGTACTATCACACATTGCTGGAGTGTGAAATATTTCAATTTCAAATGAAGAGAAAGTTGATAGTCTTTCAAAATGCAATTATATTAATATTTTTGTTAAGAATTCCACTTTAAGGAACACATGTTATAGATATAATAATAAACATAGAAAACTACAGGTGTTCCAGCCTCTGACTCTGGCAGACACCCTTGCTCCACCAGAGGCCATGCCAACTTCCCAAACTAGAGGTAGACTGGCATACTGAAGAGCCCTCCACACACTCAGAGACCCCTGCCCCGCCCTAGTCCTCACCACTCCTTGTCACCATGGCCCAACCCCCAAAATGCATAGAGACTTCTTGCTTCACTAGAGGCCACACACACCATGAGAAGTCCAGCCTTCAACTTGAATGGAGACCTCATGCTCAATCACAAAGCACACAGGGTAAAAGACCACAGAAGAAGAGAGATTCTCAGGTGTTGAAGATATAGTTGAAGAAATCGATACATAAGTGAATGAAAATTTTAAATCTAAAACTTCCAGACCCAACATCCAGGAAATCTGGCACATAATAAAAAGACAAAACCTAAGAGTAATAACAGTAGAAGAATTACCGCTCAAAGTCCCAAAAAACATTTTCATCAAAATTATGGAAGAAAAATTTCCTTACCTAAAGGAGAGGCCTATAAATACACAAGAGGATTATAGAACACTAAATAGATTAGATAATAAAAGAAAGTCCCCCATCATATAATAATAAAAACATTAAACACACAGACCTAGAGGTAAAAGAAAAAACCAACAAAGCAAGTAGCATATAAAGACAAACCTGTTATAATTACATCCAGCTTCACATTGAAGACCATAATGTCCAGAAGGACCTGGACATATGTCCTGTAAACTCTAAGAGACAATAGATAGCAGCCAAGACTACTTTACTCAGAAAAATTTCAATCATCATTGATAGAAAAAACAAGATATTCAATGACAAAGTCAAATGTAAACAATATCTATCCACAAAATCAGCCATGCAGAAGAGTCTAAAGAAAAACTCCAACTGAAGGAAGTTAACTACATCCATGACAACACAGGAAAGAAAAAATCTCACAGCAGCAAAACCAGAAGAAGAAAAGCACACATGCGAGCACATGCACACACACACATACAGATACACACATGCACACTACCACCACCACTACCATCAGCAACACTACTACCCCCAGAACATAAATTAAGAATCATTGGTCAGCCAGGCGGTGGTGGCGCACGCCTTTAATCCCAGCACTCGGGAGGCAGAGGCAGGCGGATCTCTGTGAGTTCGAGGCCAGCCTGGTCTACAAAGTTAGTCCAGGACAGCCAGGCTGTTACACAGAGAAACCCTATCTCAAAAAACAAAAAAAAAAAAAAAAAAAGAATCATTGGTCATTGATATCTCTTAATATTAAGGATTCGATTCCTCAATAAAAAGACACAGACAGAGTCTATGGGAAAACAGGATCCATCCTTCTGCTCATTATGAGAAATAGACATCAATATCAAAGATATACATTGCCTCAGAATAAAGTGCTAGAAAAAGTTTTTCTAGGCAGATGGGCCTTAGAAACAAGCTAGTGTAGCCATTCTAATATCTAGCAAAACAAATTTCAAAGCAAAACTAATCAGAAGAATTGGGGAAGAACACTTCATATCATCAAACAAAAAATCCACCAAGATGATCTTTTAATTATTAACATCTATTCCACATACATAAAGGTACTCACACTGGTAAAAGAAACAATACTACTAAGACCATTATGCTAGGCTACTGTCTGCAAGCATATCAGAATATCATTAGTAGTGTCAGGGGTTGGCTTTCTCCCATGGGGTGGGTCTCAAGTTGTTGTGCCAGTTTATCAGTTGGCCCTTCACTGTTCCACCTTTATACCTGTACATCTTGTAGGCTAGGTAACTTATGGGTTGAATGTTCTGTGGGTGGATTGGTGACCCTCTCCCTTCCCTGGGATTTCTGCCAGGCTTTGATGCTCTACCCAGCAGCAGATCAAACAGATGCTCAGACCCATAGTAAGGCATTAGACAGACTGGATCTAGGTACACCACACATGTGCAGCTGACTGGCAGCTCAGTCTACCAGTTAATAATATAATAAGTGGACAGGGGACTGTCTTTTGACATGAACTCTGTTGCCAATCACTTTTCCTTAGTGGATTTGCAATGCGTGACCTCAATGGAAGAAGTTGCTTTTAGGCCTGATCTGACTTGATGAACTAGAGTGGGTTGGTACAGGGAGGGTCAGTTCCCTTTTTCTGAGAAGGGGAGAAAAGGAATAGGGGAAAAGGGTAGGAGGATAGGAATGGGATGAGAGGAGGGAGGGGGGGTCACAATAAGAATATAAAGTGAATTACTAAATTAAAAAAAAAGAAAACAAACATTACTAAAGCTTCACTCACATGCTAAAACTTGTATTTTGACAATGGGAGATTACAATATCCCACTCTCACCAATGGACAGGTCATCCAGGCCAACACTAAACAGAGAAATACTGGAGCAAACAGATGTCATTAACCAAACAGACCTCACAGTTATCTACAGAAAATTCCATCCAAACTCAAAAGAATACACCTTCTTCTCAGTACCTCACAGAACCTTCTTTATAGTTGACCACATATTCACTCACAATCAAGTCTAAACAGATACAAAGAAATTGAAATAAACCCCTGACTCCTATCAGACTCCAGTGAATTCAAGCTGACTTTGAACAACAACATAAATAACAGAAAGCCTACAGATTCATGGAAACTAAAAAACTCTCTATTGAATTAAAAACAGGACAACAGATAAAGAAATTAAAGACTTTATAAATTCAATGAAAATGAATCCTCAGCATAACCAAAGTTATGGGACATAATATAAGCAGTGCTAAGAGGACAGTTCATAGCACTAAGCACCTACGTTAAAAAAATTAGTAAGATCTCATAGTAACATGAAAGCTATAAATCAAAATAAGTAAGCACACTGAAGAAGAATAGACAGTAGGATATAATTAGATTTAGAATTGAAATCTATAAAATAGAAACAGAGAACAATACAAAGAATCAAGGAAACACAGAGTATGTTCTTTGAGAAAGCTGAGAAGATACACTAACTCATATCCAAGCTAACTACAAACTGTGAGAAAATATCAACATTAGCAAAATCAGAAACGAAAAGAAGAACATAACAAATCACATGAGGTCATATTTTTATATCCTCTATCCACAAAATTGAAATATCTAAAAGAAATGCATAATTTTCTTGATAGATACCCCTTACAAAAATTAAATTAAGATCAAATATACAATTAAGAAATAGACCCCTAAGTAAATAAAAAAAGATATTAAAAGTCTCCCAACATCCCCCCAAAAACATAAATCCAGGTTAAGAGAGTAAAGCACAGAATTCTACCATATTTTTAAGGAAGAGTTACACAAAAGCTCCTTAAATTATTTCATCAAATAAAAACCGAAGGAGTATTGCCAATTTTATTTTATCAGGGCACAGTCACTCTGATACCCAAACAACACAAAGATGTAACAAAGAGAATTACAGACTAATTTCCTTTATGAACATAGACACAAAAACACTCAACAAAAAGTTGAGTACATCAAAAAGATCATGTATCATGATCAAATAGGCTTTATCCCAGAGATACAGGGATGGTTCAACATACAAAAATCAATGTAATCCACAATTAAAAAAAAAAAACTGAAAAACCTTTGACAAAATCCAACACTACTTCATGGTAAAAGTCCTGAAGAGAGTAGCAATTCAAAGAGTATATTTCAACATATTAAAGGAAATTAACAACAAACCGATAGCCAACATCAAAATAAATGGCGAGAAACTCAAAGCAATTCTACTAAAATCAGGAAAAAGAAAAGGATGTCTGCGCATTCCATATCTATTCAAAATAGCACTTAAAGATCTAATTAGATCAAGAAGACAACTGAAGTATATTAAGTAGATACAAAAATTAGAAAAGAAGTCAAAGTATTGCTATTTGAAGATATGATAAATACCTGTTTCCCAAAAAATTCTACCAGCAAACTCCAATTATTTATCAACAACTTCAGCGAAATAGTTCAGTACAAAATTACCTTTAAAAAAATCATTAACTCTCCTATATACAAATGAGAAATAGATTGAGAAAGGAGCAGGGAAACAGCCTCCTTCACAATACCCACAAATAATATAAAATGTTTTTTGGGTAACACCAACCAAGCAAGGGAAAGTCTTTTATGATGAAATACTTCAAATCTTTTAAGTAGAAACTGAAGAAGATATCAGAAGATGGAACGATCTCCCATGCTCATGAATCAGTAGGATCAACATATAAAAATAGTCTTCCTACCAAAAGCAATCCACAGATTTAATGCATTATTCATCAAAATTCCAACACAATTCTTTTCAGAACTTGATAGAGCAATATTCTTCATATAAAAAACTAAACAAAACAAAAACAAGGATTGCTAAAGGAATACTGAACAACAAAATAAAAGAGCTTCCAGATATATCATCGGCCCTGGTTTCAAACTGTACTAAAGAGCAATACTAATAATAAATGCAGGGTATTGGCATATAAATAGACAAGTTGATCAATGAAATTAGATAAAATCCCAGATATAAATCCACACAACCATGGACAACTGATTTTTGATACAGAATCCAGAAAGACATAATGTGGGGAAAAATTATCTTCAACTAATGGTGGTGCTCTAAATAGATGTCTGCATGTAAAAGAATGCAAATATGATTCATTTCTCACCATATGTAAAACTCAAGGCCAAGTGAAGCAAAGACCTCAACATAAAACCAGAAACATTGGACATGATGGAGGAGTAAATGGGGAACAGCCCGAACACACTGGCATAAGAAACAATTCCTTAACAGAATACTGATATTTCAGGCATTAGGTTAACAATTTTTTAACATTCATTTATTTCTTCAAGTTATATCTCAATCATAGTTCCCACCCACCTTCCCCTCCTGGTCCCACCCTCCTACCTTCTTCCCCCTTACCCTCCTATCTGCTTATTTTCTTTTTTTAGTTTAAGGTGTATCTTTTTCCCCTCGACAGCTCTCCCTTTTAGTCCAATAAAAGGGTCTTTTTCTTATAACAATAAATACAATACAAAAACAATAAGGACAATTAGGATACAATTATGAAAATTATAAGCTATAACATACATTCCCAATGTCAAGGAGTTCATATGTATTTGGCAACTGATATTTATATTCTGTTATCTATCAATCTCAATGAGTTTAAAGTTCTATACCTAACTCAGTTTCCCTCCTAACTTACATTATCAACTTAAAAACATCTTCTTAGACCTTGAACATACTTTTAATTCCCGAACAATGTAAAATTTAACTGTGAGACTACAACTATCTAGTCTTCAACCATATCAGAGACCTGAGAAGGATAAATATATATGAATAAATAGGAAATGCAGAGCCAAAAGTTTCCAAAACTAAGAAATGACAGACAATTGACTGCCTAGACAGTCCCCAATTTCTCTCAATACATTGGAGCATCTATCTTCAGCCTTTGGTCCAGTATCTGTGACAGACATTAATTGTGAAGCTGGAAATATGAAGGACTTGCCTACTCTGTCTTGGCAGAGATAGGATATTGGCTTAACTACTTCCACATTTGTCTTTTTTGCACAGAATTCTGTCTACAGTTGAAGCAAGGGCTTTTACTTGCCCAGTAACATGCTTGTCACTAATGCAACCATCTCCAAATGGAGATTCTTTGATGTTCATCATCTACTTGGAGTAGAATGGGGGTGCTGTCATGAGTTGACATGTCTCAATATCAAAAAATCTTAAGAAAACATTTTTGAATGCCATATTCTACAGATCTCTTGAGGTTTTTGAATACCACCCATCTCCATATAGTTGGATAAGCAAATGCTGATTGTTTCTTAGCAACTTGATTTCTGTTTAATTTAGAAAACATCTGTGATACGCTAAGCTAGTACCTAACAAAATGACATGTTTGAATGACTATTAGTTTTCATTTCTTAGTTATCCTAAACAGTTTGTGAGAAATAATTAATAAATGGGACCCCATGAAACTGAAAAGCATCTGTAAGGCAAAGGACACCATCAGTAGGACAAAATGGTGGCCTACAGGATGGAAAAAGTTTCCCAGCAACTTCACATCAAATAGAAGGCTAATATTAAAATTATATAAAGAACTCAAGAAACTAGACATCAACCAACCAAATAATCTAATTAACAATGGGGTACAGATCTAAATACAGAATTCTTGACAAAGGAATCTCAAGTGGCTGAGATACACTTAAAGACTTTTTAAACATCCTTAGCCAACAGGGAAATGGAAATGCCAGTCAAAACTACTTTGAGATTTCATCTTATATCTGTCAGAATGGCTACAATCAAGAATCCAAGTGATAGGTTATGCAAGCAAAGATGTGGTTCAAGGAGAGCACTTCTCAATTTCTGATGGGAGTGCAAACTTGAATAATGACTTGGAAATCAATATGGCAATTCCTCAAAAAATTGACCTATGTCAAGACCTAACTATACCACTCCTAATAAATGAGGATATGGAGCTTAAATTGGCTATCTTCTATAACCAAGCAACTTCTACTGGTGGGTCTGGGACATCAAACCATCCACAAAAGTTTAAGCCTATAATCAAACCTGCCTTCATGATGTGCTGGGACGATGGAGACTTGGAAGTTGTGAGAGTAACCAATCACTGACTAGTCTAATCCCAAGCCATAACAGGGATCCCATGCAAGACACTACCTAATGACCAGGAACTGGAGGTTGGATATCCCAGAGATTTAGGATTAAAACAAACAAACAAATAAAAAAAATTCCTAATGATATTCTGCTATACTCAGATTAGTGCCTAGCCCAATCATCCTCAGAGAGGTTTTTCTGGGGCGAATCACAACCAAACATTAGGAAAAGAAAAGGGGAGAGAGAGAGACAGAGACAGAGAGAGAGACAGAGAGAGAGACAGAGAGAGACAGAGAGAACCCAAATTGGAAATCTCAACTGGTTCTCATACCTTAGAGCTCAGTAATGCTGAAGGAAAGTGGAAAGAATAATTAGAGGAACCAGAGGACTCAAGGACAGCAGAAGAACTCAGCCTACAGAATCAATGAAGCTGGGCTCATACAGTGTCACAAAGACTGAAAAAGTAATCAAGTAGCCTGCATGGATCTGGGCTAGATTCTATCTATCTATCTATCTATCTATCTATCTATCTATATATATATATATATATATATATATATAATTTAATCCCACTAAAACACAAAACTATCAACCATAATATATATAAACATAATATATAAATTATAATATATATAGTACAATTTTATATATATATATATACAAGTAAAATTATATCAATTTGATGTTGTATGTATAGGTTTCTGGATAAAGATACACAAGGATATATCACAACAGTTAAAGAAATGGAGGCCATGAATTTGAAGTTAGGAAAGGAGATATAGAGTAACTTTTAGATGATATATATATATATATATATATATTTATATTATAATTGTAGATATATATTTGTAAATATATATAACCATAATATATATAACCATATACATATATATGTATGTATGTATATATATATATATAGTTGATAGTTTGATGTTTTAGTGGGACTTCTAACAGTGAGTGTGCAGATATCTCTGACTTTTTCATCTGATTGTGGGTTCCTTTTCCTCCTACTGGGTTGACTCATGAAACCTTAATTTGAGGGATTTTGGACCATCTTATTGTCTCTTTTTATTCTATGTTTGGTACATATCCCTGGGTGGCATGCTCTTTTTGAAGAGAAATGGAGGTATAGTGGATATGGGGGAGAAGGAAAGTTGACGGAGGTGTGAGAAGTGGAGGAAGTGGAAAAAGAGGCTAGTATCTACTAGCATCTACTTTATGAGAGAAAAGTAAATACAAAAAGAAAAAGAAAATGCCTACATGTAATTATGCATTTTATTTTGTGTATAATAAGAAACTAGTGAAAAAAAGCCAAAATATCACTAGTTTGAGGCCTTTTAAATGGCAGAATATTCATAAAGTAAAATATGTACAACTTTTAAAGAGTGAAAATACTATTTACTTATTTATTTTATTTATTTATGTGTTGCTTCAGGTTACATCTCCATCATATTGTCCTCTTTCCCCCCTTCCCAGCTCCTCCCTCCCACCCTCTACCCCCAAACCCTTCCATCCCACTCCTCTGGAGTGGAGTGTCCCTACATAACAGTCCCCTGTCCCAGTTCAGAAGTTATATGAGGGCCAAGAGCATCCTCATACACTGGGGGCCTACAAGGCAGTACCACCAGTGAAAAGTGTCTCATTGCTAGGGAGAGAAAACTAAAAAAACACACAAACAAAATGTCTATGCCCATGTTCCCTTTGGTGCGTTGGTTGTAGTATAGATATCTTGTACTATATAGCTAAATCCGACTATAAGTGAATAGCATCCTTCTAAGTGTGGATTAGCTCACTCAGGATGAGCTTCTCTAGTTCCATCCATTTGGCTGCAAATTACATAATTTCATTGTTTCTGAGTAATATTCCATTGTGTCCATTGCTGGTGGGAGTGCAGCTTGTGCAACCACTATGGAGGTCAGTCTGGCGATATCTTAGAAAACTTGGAATAGCTCTGCCTCAGGACCCAGCCATACCACTTCTGGGTATACATCCAAATGACTCCTCACAGAATCATAAGGAAGTTTCCTCATCTATGTTCATAGAAGCCTTATTTGTAATAGCTAGAAACTGGAAACAACCCAGATGTCCCTCAACCCGAAGAATGGATTAAAAAACCGTGGTACATCTACACAATGGAAAATAGTCTTAATATTAAAATAAAAAAATCTATTTGTATTTTTACATAAAATAAGCATTGTCTAGAAAATGAGATCTACTCTATGTATATTGTATAAGGTAAGGAACATAAAACTCCATTTTTTCATTTCTATGTGAACACAAATTCCCACTGAACCCACATGCAGTGAATATAAAACACACAGCTTTTCCTCTGTGTGATGAGATTCCAGCAGCCCGCTGCTCATAGAGAAGGGACACTGCCATGTTCTTCTTGCTTTATCTTCACTTGATCTTCCTTTATATTACCTACTGTAAATTATAAACAAATAAAATACTGAAACTGCTTTTTGTTCTCTTCGTCAATTTCCTTCTTGAGTCACTGCTTTCTTTCTTGCTTAACACATAGAACTTCAGGATATATTTAATCCTGAGTATGTGTGTGTATTTATAAACCAGATATCAATGGCACTTCCTCTATGAAAATTTACCTTATATTTTAAAATACTTTTTGAGGCTCTAATATAATTCCTCATATTTTTTTCATCTAGATGCTACACTGTATCTCCTTTCCTATCTTCCAAATTCAGAGCCTGTTTTTCTTTAACTGATGTGATATATCCTTGTGTATCTTTACTCATTAACAATACATATAACATCAAATTGATATAATGTTACTTGTGTGTGTGTGTGTGTATATATATATATATATATATATATATATATACATATATATATATGGGTGTGTGTGTGTTTTCAGGACTGAGCATTTGGTACTGGATAATAAATTATTATTATTTTTTTAATATGAGGCTTTTCATTGATCATGAAGCTCTCTGATTGGCTACATTGGCTAGTGCAGCCCTATGATTTACCTATCTCCAACCTTAATCAAACTCGAGATTATAAGCATGAGTTTTCATGACTGACTTTTTTATATGAAAGCTTATAATAAGAACACGTGACTTCATAAATGAATAGCAAGCTTTTATTGACTGAGTCATCTCCTCAAGCTTAAGATTAATCTTTAATAATGCTTGGTAAACATATTTCTCCATTAGTTATCTCTGGGTTTTTCTTTGTGGTAGTTTACTCTTTTCAAAAAAAATGATTACCAAGCAATTAAATTTATCTCTATTTCTTTATAGAATTTGTCTAAACCAAACTTCACATGCTATTTTTATATTAGAATTCTAGAGTCTCTTTATACTTACTTAACATTTAAAATGACTATTTGCCAGTATCTTTTGGCACTTAAATGTTTAACTAAGCTGGCAGGCACAAAAATGCAGTTTAAAAGTTTATGTTTATACCCACAGATCCACATCATTCTTATCTTTTATCAGAGAAGCTCCTCAATCTTAACCATTGCAGACAATGATTATACTTTTATATTAATTTTTAAATTTTCATTAAAATATAATTACATCATTTCTTCCCTCAATCTCCTGTCCTTTCTACTCCTACCATGCCTGACCTCCCCAAATTCACAGCTTCCTCTTATCTAACCACTGTTGTAGCATATACATATAAATACATATGTGAGTCAACATATATATTCAACTTACTGAATCCATCCATTGCTATCTGCAGGGATATGGAGCAAGGGATGATTACCACTCAGTATTAGATAACTACTCGGTGTGTGGGTGGTCATCTATAGGGAAGATTCTCCTTCTCCAAGTGGTTGCTAATCTTTTGTAACTCTACATTGATGGGTGGGGCTTTGTGAGATTTCCTTCTCTACATTGAGGTGTAAAATAGGGCTGAAATTACTCAGATCTTCTTTAGTTTGTGATTTCATGGGTGTAACATTCCTGTCATAGCTAAAAGATACAACCTCACAGCAGATATCTTTGTCTTTCTAAAATCTTTCTGCCATGATGTTCCCTGAGACTGGGACATAGCAGATATGTAGATATGTTGTAGATGCACCCATTGTGGATGAGCATTTTTGTTCCGTTGTACTCTACATTTTCAATTATGACTTTCTGCAATATTCTCTTTCTGGCAAAAATTAAATAAAATAAAACTTCTTAAATATGACTGAGAAGTTACCTATAATTAAAAGATAAGTTAAAAGATAAGTATTTAGAATGCAGTTTGGAATTATACTAGTTTGGGAAATTTGAAATAATAGTTATTCCTCTAAGATACATAGCCTCACTAGTCACATGCAGTTGACTGGGTTTCTAGAACCAGGCATGATCTCCTTCTTATTAAGTGGCCTTGGGTCCATTTAGACATCTATTGGAGCTATTACTGTATCTTTAAGTGTATAACTTCACCCTTTGGGTTATGTTACAATTACAGCACTGTTGTGGTTCATAGCTATCAGAGTTAGATAAAAAATCTGTTTTACTTTCCTCCCTTACCAGGGAGGAGACTTTCAGGTTAGTTCCAATTAAAATCCTCTGAAAACTTTGAAGTCTGTAGTATATTCAGTAATAGGGACTTACCTGCCACTTCTTGGGAACAACAAAGTGCAATAACAATAGCCTGCATTGTTTTAGAAGTCTCTTGGAGTACCCTGCCCAGTAACTCAAAAAGAGATTTATTTCTCATGTTTCATACTGGGGTTTTGTTACATAGTTTATGCCTCTTTGGAGTAGTAGATTCACCTAAGTTGTGTAATTAAACAATTAATTTCTCTTTTCTTTAACTCTTCTATACTATCCTCCCTCCCACATTTTTTAATGCCTCTCTTCCTATTTTTCTCTTTTTTTAAAACAAATATATTTATTTGTTGCTTCAGGTTACATCTCAATCATATTGTCCTCTTTCCCCCCTTCCCTCTTTATTCATTTTGAGTAACATGCTTTTCTTCCCCTGGATCTGAACACATTCACCAATCATTTTATACAATGTGATCTGTTATCAACCTTCATAGCTTCATTTCTATTTGACATATTTGATGCGATACAGTTCTTAAATCATTTTATTTCCACATCTTTCTTTACAGAAAAATTTCTATTTTTAACATGTTACTCATTTAATGAGATACTTTTGTATTGTCTTATACTATTCATAAATTTGTAATATTTTTGGTTTATTTAAAAGTTTAAAATATGAGCTGGAAAGATGGCTCAGTGATAAGGCACTGCCTCCTCTCCCAGAGGACTTGGTTTCAATTCCCAGTACCTACATGGCAACTCACACCTGTGACTCTAGGTTCCAGGGAATCAGACACCCTCAAACAGACATACATGAAGGCAAAACTCCAATTCACATGTTTAAAAAGTTTAGAATATTGGTCCTAGTTCAAAAATTAGTACATTACATGAACCTATGTAATGGCATGTTCTTTAATTGGTTTGAACTTATTTAAATCAAATGACTTTGTAGTAATCCATTCACATCAGATGCACATTCAATATCATATTTTCTTTGACTACTACAATATGTTTTTGTTTCCTAACACCTAGTCCTATGACAATAGAAAAAGATATAAAACACCATTAATTTTGTACAGTTTTTTTCTGGTTCCTCTGAAATTTATTTTATATAGGCAGGAGCTGAAATTATTTTCATAAACTACTACAAAGGTAACTTTTAGTGTGGTGATGAAGGAGACTGAATGTTTGAGAGACAATGCTTTGTCTTTAAGAGAAAATAAATAGTGATAAAGATCAATCAATCAGCAATGTAAATAGGTTGCTTGGAAATCTATAGCTTTATTTTCATCTCAGAATAATATATCCATAATTCTCAGCCAGTATTTTGGATCTAAAATGATCAATATTTAATACAAGCTAATCATGCTAGGTAATGCAAACAATTTTCACAGAAGTTCTGCAAAGTCCATAGAGCAAGTTGTTTCTTTTGTCATTTACATACTTAATTTTAATTCATTATCTGCAGTTATTCTTTTTTTTCTCAAAATTAATTGCCATAAGACTTCAGCTGATTCAGAATTTAGTTACCTGTGTTCTTTTTTAAGGTTCTCTTTAGTAAATGATAAATCTGTTTAACTCATTTTTTAATTTTTCCAATGCAGAAAATGGAACAAACATCATTTTTAGTCTTTATATATCAACATTTTATAAATATGTAAACATGTACGTTAAATATTACATAATATCTTTAGACCATTTGTATATCCACCACCTTTCTGTTAGTGTGATAACAAATGCCATGACCAGAGAAACTTATAGAAGGAAGAGTTTATTTTTATCTAAGATTCCAGAGGGTAAGAGTCCATCATGGCAGGAAAGCATGGCATTGAGGAGACAGCATGGTGACAGGAGCTTGAAGCTTCTTTTTTGGCTAGCAGTAATGGGAAAACCTAACTGGATGCAGGGAGAGACTATGAACTCTCAAAGCCTGCCTCTAGTGATGCACTTCTTTCAGCAATACTGCACCTCCTAAGTGGCCCTCTAGAATGCCACAAACCAGGGACCACATGTTCTAGTATCTGAGTCTATGGGGGACATTTTCCATTCAAAAAAATCTCAATTTTTTGCAATAATAAAATTTTTGTTATGATATCTCTGAAATCTATATAGTGAGCACCTTAGGAGCAAATTACATCTTTGCATCTTGAGTAGGTCCATGTGATCTGTCATTCTCTGATGGCCTATATTATAGTGTAGGACCTGAAAGCATAATTTCAAATGACCTCATGTATTAGGTACTTGGAGACTTTCTATAAGTTTATTTTTTGGTCTGTGGGCAAATTCACTTCCGTGGGTATATGAAAGATAAGATAATTAAAAAGCAGAATGACTCGGGACAGTTTCAAAAGCAACATAGAATCATATAAATTAAATTTTCCATAGTATTTAAAATTATATAACCATGATTAGTAAGTAACTGTAAAAGTATTTTGTATAAATATTTTATAAGATATTTATCACTATGTAAGCTATAACAGTGATCTTGATTTAAAACATTGGCTATTTAAAGGCTACTAGAGACAATCAAACATTTGTGGATTTTAGGATTTTTTAAGAATTCTGAAATTAATGTATACTTATCAATTTGAATCACAAGCTACTTCCATCATTTATACATATATATATATATATATATATATATATATATATATATCATTGTTTTTAAGGTGTAAAATTCTAGGACTTTCTCTTGTAATAAAACTAAACTTGTAGAGATGGTAATAGAATATGTTCTTTCCTCTATGAACTAGAATGAACACAATAAGATAGAGTACATAAATTCCATTATTAGTAAATTGGTGCTAGAGTTGACATTAGTTAATGAGAATACACTTCACATTTTGACATTCTGAAGAAAGAAACACAGTATGGCAAAATTCATTCTTCCTCAGTTCTATGTGTCTCGAATAGCCATTCACTCATATTCTATCAATTGAAAAAACTGAACTATAGTTCCTCTCTTTGATAATCCTTTCTACTAATGATTAGCAGTAATAATTTACATAGTAACATCCTGAGAATTCTACATTTACTTGATTAACATTTTTGTTCTATAAACATTCTAAAATATATTCAGTATTCAAATTCCATTAAAAATAGATTCATTGAGCAGACCATCACCAGGGTCCTCTGTTTCCTCTATGTCTCCATTCCCAGAAACTCTACAGATGCCATTGAGGAACCCAGACTTTCTCTGACATATCATCCCTTTGTGTCACCTGCCAATATCCAAAGGCATTCTCTACCTGGGTATCTGCTGACCGCAGGCTGATTCAGGTCAGGAATCTCCATTCTCCTTTCTTTCCTCAATTTAGAATTCCTCAGTCTCCTCTCCATCCCCTTTCAGAGGGTTGTCCTCTATCTCTGACTCTACTCCCAGGGAGGATGCTATCAAACCTCAAGGTAGACCCAAGTTGCACCCTTTCTGCAGACATTATTAGCCCCTACTCCCTCTATTCCAGACTCATTCTTTGTCGCAGTCTCTGAAACACTTTCTACCCTACATCTCTGGTGGCTAAACCTGGGGAAAACTCAGAAGCACTCCTCCTGAATCAAGCCATAGCCACTATACTCTTCTAAGGTCTAGACATGGTAATAGAAACCCACTCAGCAAAAAGATGAGGAAATATCAATACATAGAATCAGAATTATTCCAAGACCAGATGCCTAGATATCCACATAAAATCACAGTTATTAACACCAAAGACAATGTACTACCAAAATCCAGGAAACCTACTAAGTAAGCTCTAAAAAAAATGCAGTTTAGCTATAGCAAAAGGTAGACTTCAAAATAGCTTTCATGTGTATGCCAAAGGTTCTGAAAGAAGATATGAATAAATATATTAATGAAGTTTAAAGCATAAACAGTGGAAGAAAATTACCAAAAATTGTTCAATACATGAAAGTAGGAATAGAATCTCTAAAAAAACCTCAACTAAGCTCAAACTGGAAATGAAGAATGTAAGAAGTCTTACAAAAACCTCATAGGTAAGACCCACAGAATGCTACAGGCAAAAGAGAGAATCTCAGGCATTGAAAACAAGACAGAAGAAGTGGATACCTCAGTCAAAGGAACTGTAAAATCTAAAAATAATCTAGGCAGAAGATATTCAGGAAATCTGGGACAGTATGAAAAGACCAAATTTATGAATAATAAGAATAGAAGGAGACAGAGAAATCTACTTCTAAGACACCAAAAAATATTTTCAATAAAATCATAGAAGAAATTTTCCTAACCCAAAGTAGGATGTACATATCAAGGCACAAGGAGAATACATAACACTAAATAGATTGAAACAAAAAGGAATTTTCCCTTGATATATAATAATCAAATCACTAAATGTAAAGTACAAAGAAATATTAAAATCTGCAAGGGAAAAAGACCAAGTAATATATAACAGGAGACTCATGACAATAACTTTTGACTACTCATTGGAGAAGAGCCTGGACAGATGTGCTACTAACTCTAAGAGACTACAGATGTCAGCCCTTACTACTTTGCCTAACAAAACTATAATAGAAATGAATGGAAAAATTAATTTAAATTGTATTTATTTAAAAATCCAGCTACACAGAAGGTACTTGAAGGAAACTTCAACCTCAGAAGGTTATCCTCAACCCAGAAAAAACACAAGGGACAAATAATCTCCTACAAGAAAATCAAAAGAAGGGAGGAAAACACAACACTGACAAGAAAACTATAGGAATCTACAAACATAGTTCATTGATAAATCTCAGTTTATTTTCCCAATAAAAAGATACAGACTAATAGATGTGATTAGAAAACAGGATCTATTATTCACTGCATCCAAGAAACACCATACACAACACTGCTTGGGTGACCAAGAAACAGAGATTAGATATTCCAGTGAGCAATGGTAAAACCAATACTACTGGTCTTAAAAAAAAAATGATAAAATGAATCTTATAGATATTCTGCTGTACTCATAGATAAGTGCTTTATTCAGCTGCTATCAGAGATTCCCCTTGCATCAGATTGGAATAAATACAGAGACCCATAGTAAAACATTGTACAGACACAGACACACACACACACACACACACACACACACACACACACACACACAGAGAGAGAGAGAGAGAGAGAGAGAGAGAGAGAATGAAAGACAGAGAGACAAGGAGAGAGAGCCCTTAGAAAATACAGTTCTATCAATATACAAAGATCAATACCTATGTAGCCCAATACAATCTTAATATTACGTCCATATACAAGGGTCAATACCATTGTGGCCAACTATAATCTTAATTTTGTATCAATATACAAAGATCAAAACAGATATAATCCAATACAATCTTATTTTTGCACAATAAACAATGGTCAATACCACTTTAGCCAAATATACTACTAATTTTGTATCAATATACAAAGGTATAAGGGCATATTCAATAATCTGCCCCTTCTTCTTGGACCTTCCTGTGCTATGTCTATCTCTCATTTTTCTCAAGCCTATGCACTCCTACATAGGAGAGGAAGAAGGATACAGAAAAGGAAAAGTAGGAAATCCCTGGAATTAAGAGTATATTTAACCACAATTGAATAGATCTTTGTATATTGATACAAAATTAAAGGTAACGCTTCCTAATGGTATCATACCTAGAGATACTTAAAAATAAAATGTGAAGCTCTGGCCTCTTGATACCAACCGTCTAAAACTGTCTAGGATAGTTAAGTAAAACAAACTCCTTGTCATGCAAACATGTCACTTTGTTAGCTACTATGACAGTCTATCACAGATATTCTCTAAACTACCCAGTAATCAAGTTCTTAAGAGACAAGCAACATTTGCTTATCTAAATACAAGAGATAGGGCATCTTCAAAAACCCCAAGAGATCTGCAGAATATGGCATTCAAAGATGTTATCTTAAATTAAGATTTTCTTTTTTTTTTTGATATCAAGACATATCAGCTCCTGACAGCACCCCCTATTCTACTCCAAGTAGAAGATGAGCATCGAAGAATCTCCAGTGTGAGATGGTTGAATTAGTGGCAAGCCTATCTGTAGGGGCTGATAGGTTAATATAAGTTAGATTTAGTGAATACCTAAGTTTCTGATACAGTCTCTTAATCGGGGCATGAAGATCAACTGCTGTGAGCAATTAGCTTATCAGCTTA
>CAJQZJ010004824.1:4500455-4510657 GCA_907164525.1 Lophiomys imhausi
ACACACACACACACACACACACACACACACACACACACACACACACAACTAATAGTATTTTATGAGAGTTTATTTGCTATGTAATTATTTGTCTGGTTTTTTTTTGAAACCTTACAAGACTTTTGCTTATATGTTATGGTTTCTGGCTTTGTGTTTTTGTTGGATTTCTGTATGTGCAAATATGCATTTCTGCATCTATTGTGGGGTTTTGTTTTTTTTAACTTTTTTAATCTGTTTTTTTTTATCTAATCTGGCTTGCTTGTTTTTATTTTATCTTGCTTTATTTTCTTATCACAGTTTCTATATTCCTGTTTGTTTTCTAATGAAAAAGGAAAATGAAGGGTGTGAATTTGAGTGGCTTGGTAGATGGGGAGGATCTGACATGAGTTGGGGGAGAGGAATACATAATCAGAATATAATGTATGAAGAAAATGTATTTTCATTGAACAAAACAAAAAGTCTTTATACATAAAATATTTCTTTATTTTTAATATCATAGGATTTTAGAACTTAGTTTGGAAATGTTTTTGAGAGCTGTCTACTATAATATACCTAATAATTTGCTTTACATGGGAGAAAACATATTTTTACTCTGCCCATAAGTCTATTTTCAGCTAATACCATCAGTCTTATAAGTCCCACCCACTGCTTTTAGTGTTGAGTCCTTAGAAAATAAAAATGTTCTTCATTTGTTTTTATAATTCCTTAAACTGTAACTATTATATTGCTAAAAATATTTTCACATCTACATTCAACAATTAATTAGAAACTTTGTTTTGTATCCTGACTTTAAATTTCTCTTGCCATTTTTTTTTTAAGATTTATTTATTATGTATACAGTGTTCTGTCTGCAGGTATATCTGCAGGCCAGAAGAGGGCACCAGATTTCATTATGGATGGTTGTGAGCCACCATGTGGTTGCTGGGAATTGAACTCATGACCTCTGGAAGAGCAGCCAGTGCTCTTAACCGCTGAGCCATCTCTCCAGCCCTCTCTTGCCATTTTAATCCTGATTATTTTTTTATGATTTGTTGACACAAAGGTAACAGCTTTGGGAGTTTATGGGAAAAAAATTAACCTAGGAGAATGTTTTTACATTATCTGGTTTATTATTCAGGGATATGGATTCTAATAAATAGCTTCCAAGTCTTGATTATATTAGGACCACTGAAACCAGGAGAGTGAGAATTGGATGATTATATGTCCTGTACCTGTGCAGATGAGGCCTGGAGGCAATCTTGAATTCTGGTTACTATAGTTTATATACACAGCAAGACAAGTAAAAATAAATCATACTCCATGTATATCATTACCAATGCCATAGGCCACTGTCCTTACCCACAAATATTTTCCCTCTATTCTTCCAAATGCAGAAAAAGAAACAAACAAGCACCAGAGTCACCTGATGATCCAATTATACCTCTAAGAACTACTTCATAGCCCTATGGTAAGTCCTTTGTCTGCTCTGGATATGATTTTCCATTCCAGTAGTTATTCAAGCAAAATGGCAAACAACCTATCCCTTTTACACAGGAAGAGTTTGAATTTTCACACCAGTTTCTAAATGATAATACAAAACTATCTTGTGCTGGGACTTTGGAATTACCCAGAATATACCACAGTTTTTCTGTCTGTGTGGACTTCTTCTATTATTCCTTTGCAGTGTGCTAGGGATAGTTGCTTCATATATTTGCTAGTAAAATATGTCCTGTACTCTTCTTTCTGAATATGGTTTGTCAAAGTATCAGGCATTTTTAAATCATGATTTGATATACTCAATCTTGATTTGAGGTCCTTCTAGGCTAGTAAAACAAAGCATACATTCATTGTTCTCTGTATCAAGAACTGCCTCCCATAGCTCTTTTTGAAGACATAGTGGTATAGTGGCCAAAAGACTAATGTGAAAAGGATCTACCCTGAATCACTCTTGACCACGATTTAGTCATTTTGCTCAAATAAGTTCCAATAAGGGTTTATATGGACAGCCAATTCAAACCCCGTCTACTAAAATTTATTCTAGATGTGTTTTTCAATTGTTCAGCACATGAGGTGTACAAATATTCTTTAGTCTTTTACTTCGCAGATTATAGTTTTTGTACTCATCACTTTTACATATGGTTATATAGTTACTATATCAATAACAATCTATATATTATTAATGATTTTCTCTAGAATACCATGCTTAGTCAGCAAATGGACACCTTTTCTTTTACCAAGGACCTCGCACCTTCTTTCATAGGTTTTTGAGACAGCCTCCTGTGTAATTGATTCATTCTTCATTTTCAGTTTAAATTTCTTTGTTAATAAAGATAAGCTACCACAAAGCAGTCATCTGGCATTTTTAAAACTACAGTAATCATCTTAAGAATTATAAAAATACCATACGTTTATTGTCAAATGCCTCCTAAGCTGTAACTTCATCTTTCCCTATAAACCAAAGCATATCTATCAGTATTTAAACTTTCAAGTTAAGAAAGCTTTTTCTTATTTTTATCTAATGAGTAAAGCTTAAAATCTCATCATAAAAGCATCCTCTTTCAAAAACAAAATAAAATAGACCAGCAAAAAACCCACATTTAAGCACTGTATAAACAAATTGATATTTCAAAATTCTTAAAAATGAAAACGGCATCAGTCAACATTGGAATAAGCAAGTAGTAGTTTACAAAAAAGGTTATAATTTTGGTGAATAACTGTAGAATTGACTATGTGTTCCATGGTATTATTTAGCTCTTAAGAAAAATTAAATCATGAAATTCATAGGTAAATGTGTATGTAAACAAAATTTTTGGTTTAAAACACTTATATTTATTAATACTTAACAAACACCTATAAAACTTCTATAACCTATAATACCTAATACCTATAAGCTACAAGGTAATACCTGTTAACTCTTAATACCTAAGAACTCCTAACCAATAATATTTTAATTTTCTTGAGAGGATATTAAAATTGTCTAATGTAGGTCTATGTGGGTCTCTTAGTTAACCTTCAGTATTCTACCTGCAGGCACCCCTTTATTTTAATTAGCAGTCTAGTTCTGGCAGTCACAGCAGGAGTCCTATGTTCTACTTGACTTGGCTTCCTCCAGGTCTAGTTTTGCAGGTTTTTGCAGTCAGTATGTTTCAAGCACTAGCTTGTGGCCGGCTTAGGAGGCCAGTCTGTTTTAACTGCTAAACTTGAGATTGGCTTCCTCTATCAGCCAAGACTCAATTACACAGTCTCCTCAGCCCCATGGCCTAGTTTTCCTAACTGTGCCCTCGAAACTCCTCCCAACTCTCTCACTCTCCTGGCACTCTCAGGCCCCTGAACATATGTCTTTGGTGTTCAGTTTTCAAGAACTTTCTCTCAGCATGTTAGTCTCTTTCTTGGCCTTCCCCTCTAAGTTTCTTGGCAATCCTCAGTTTACTTGCCAAGATTTCTGACTGTTGATTTGTCTCAGGCTATTATGGCCTAAAGGCTGGCAAACAGCATACTTTGCTTCACACCTCTCCTTCATGTACATTTGTCTCCTCCATGGTGGGGTGCAAGAGAGAGAAATCAACATGGAGCTCCCTAACTTATACAGGGCATCATCTTACAATCCTTGGGGGTCTCCCAGGCTCACAAGTTCTCTTCTGTTATCTAGTGGTCCTTTGGCTTCTTGTGGCAATTGATGTTTTCTGCAAGTTTCTGCAGTCTTAGCCATGCCCCTTCAACCAGGCATCATCTGTGTTTCATAGAACTGTGGCCTCAGTTGGGCTCTGTCCATCTTGGCCCCAAGTCCTCTAGAGTCCAAACAAAGAGAAGCTACAAGTTTTCAGAGTGTCCTCTCAATGGTTGCTCAAAACTATGTGCTGCTAAGTGCCAGGTTGATTTACATACTAATTCACTAAAGAAAACTAATTCCCATTACATGTGTATCTGGAAAAAGAAAATATTATGAGTGAAGAAACACAGAAGTACAAATATCACATCAATTCTCTCATTTATGAATACTATCTTTGAATCTTCAGGTGTGTTTTATTTGCAATATCCACAGAGGTCAGCAAATAGCAATAGGCCTTGGGTGAGAGGTAGAGTGCTTTCCAGGGAGGAAATACAATGCACAAGCATAAAGCTTAAAGGAGAATAATGGAACAGGAGGGATGAATTTGGGTGAGGGATGATGGAGATTGTAGGATAGAAGAAGGAATAATGGAAGAAATACATAACACTGTTAACATTTTTTAAAGTTCAATGGTCACTTACCTATTTCTGTAGGAACACACACACACACACACACACACACACACACACACACACACACACATATACTGGAGTTATCAATAACAGCACCACAATGTCTTTAATAGAAACCACAGTCTATCAAATGAAAAGCCCAAGGCCAGGAATGGGTTGTACCTTTTGGAGTTCTGTTCCAGTGAGGTCCCACACATACCCCCAAAAAATATTACATAGTATTGTCACCCCTTCTTGAACTTGATGGTAAGACTTTGTAGCTGAAGAGACCATATACTTGAATCATAACATGAGATGAGCTGGTAACAACCTGGAAGCTTAATTGCTACTAGCTTTCATAGTGCAGAAAGGTGACATGAATGCTACTATAGGAGAAAAATAATCAACAATCTCATCTACCTCTGAACCCTAATATCTACAAATTGAGGTGTTTGTTAGTGACACAGATATGATGGGAATAACCAACTACTTTCTAACTGTAATTAAGGAATGCTCCTCAAGAAAAAGTCTATATGTGAAACCATTGCTCCACCAAGATTCTGTGCGAGGTAGTTCATAGGTCCTAGGGGAGAACCAGCTACTATTATTGTGCTGAATTTGCATAGCATTGCATGTAGTATCAATAATTTCTAAATTATTGATACTACATGCAATGCTATGCAAATTTCTAAATGGGTGGAACTAGAAATACTTATCCCGAGTGAGCTAACCCAGACTCAGAAGGCTGCACATGGCATCTATTCACTTATAATCGGATTTTAGCCACATAATACATGTTACTGTACTACAACCAATGCCCCAAAGGGAACCTGAACATAGACTTTGTTACCTTCAATGGGACACTTTTGCCGTAGTGGTGCTGCCATGTAGGCCCCCAGTGCAATAGGAAGCTCTTAGCCTTCATATAACTGCTGAACTGGGGTGGAGGACTGATATGTAGGGACACTTCACTCCAGACGAGTGGGATGGAAGGGAGAGGAAGTAGAGGGTGGGAGGGTGGGACTGAGAGGGATGGAAAGAGGGCACTGTGATAGAAATGTAACCTTAAGTAATAAATAAACATAAAAAAGAATAAAAAGAAAAATAAATAATAACAATTTACTGCTATACCCATAAATGAATGTATCTCTTAACACTCATCTGTAAAGCTTCAACTTGCAGTAGATGGTAATTAACACACGAACACATATCTGACCAAAGTGAACAAAATAAAAGAACAGAATGCCCCATCCTAAACAAGGAATCTATATTAAACACCTTCATCCCCAAAAGCATTATGGGTTATTGTTTTTAAAAAAAACTAAAACCCCATCCACTTGAATTTCCCAATGAAGATTCATGAGACAGAGGCTAGAGTGAAAACCTTCTAGCTCAGAGAGGCAGAGAAACTACCCAGCTGACCTTCTTCCTCCACTAATGTCCTAGCTGATATCTCAGAAGGAAAAAGCCTGCTAGGTCACTCAGCTGACTTTCTTTCTCAGCTGACATCTTGGGAGGAAAAAGCCCTTTCTCCACGCTTTCTTAAATAACCCTCAGCTCAATGTCTTTCCTTTCTGTTTACTTACGTTCACTCTCTGTCAGTTGGTTTTGTTCTCTGCCTCTTGACCTAAGGTTGATTTTATTTAGCTCTTGGATTAAAGTTATGTACTAGTGGTGAGCCACACAGCAAATACATGTTTAGAGTAAACAAAAAGCTGCATGGTTCAAAGGCTGAGCCAAAACACAATTTGAAACATATTCTGCCGGTTCACAATTTCAGGGACTCACAATGTGATTAAATATCCTGCCACAATTGATCTTTGAGAAAGAGGGGAGCAGAAAGAATGTAAGACAGTTGGTGGATGAATACAAAGAAATAATGTTTTCTGAACACATAGGATCAACTGCACATATGAACTCACAGTGGTTGTGATAGTACTCACAAGACCTGTGCAAGCTCAAGTAAGATCATGTTCAAGTATGGAGTGAGGAGGTGGGTACAAATCCCCTTCCATCTGACCCTGGAGTTTTTAGCAACTGATAGCTCCTGGGAGATGGAGTGTCAATTTGCTTTAAGAAAAGAGTCCCTGGAAAGTTGTCCATGGTCCAGAAGAACGCCACATACCACAAAAAGGTTGGTAGCAAAGTGTGTACTTTATAAGTGAAAAAAACAAAATAAGACATTAAGTTTGAAGGGTGAGAAGGGAAGTTGGATATTGAGAGGAATTACAGGTTTATATGTGATTAAAAATCATTGTATATAATCTAGCCCACACCCACCAAGATGAACACAGCATGTATTCACTTATAACTGGATTTTAGCCATATAGTACAGGATAACTATCCTATAACCAACAGATGGAAAGGAACAGAAACACGGACTTTGTTACCTGTTAGTGGGACACTTTGCCCTAGTGGAGCTATAATGTAGTCTTCCAGTGCAAGAGGAAACTCTTAGCCCTCAAATGAGTGATGAACTGAGGGAGGCTGAGATGTGGGGGCACATCACACCAGAGGAGTAGTATAGGTGGGAGTGAGGAAAGAGAGTGGGAGACTGGGACCTAGAGGGGTGGAGGTATGAGGCTGTGATGGAGATGTAACTTGAAGTAATAGATAAACATGATTAAAAAATAGAAAAATTGTATATAAACTAAAATAACTAATTTTAAAAGGAAAATAAATAATGCTTATTTGGCTACAGTACTCCAGGTCTAAGAGCCTGGATATGATCCATAGTGATAATGCATGTTAGACAGATGATCACATGGTATGAATGCATGTTAGACAGAACTTTATAAGTCTTTACTAAGTACAGTGGTTAGAGTGTTTATGTAACCTACAAACCAAGGAGAAATATGATGACCAGTGAAAAGCATTGAGTGAGTGCTGAATACTATGTTGGGTCCTTACAGCTGATGCATGAGTAGGACTACTGACCATAGGAAATGGTTCATCTCTTGTACTGCTTCCATGTTAAGGGCACATGACAAGAAATATTCATGCAACTGGTGTCAACAAACACTAAATGTTTTAGTATCCTGATTTTGACCTTCCACTAACCACAGTTGTCAAAAAAAAAAACAGTTTTGTAATTTATAAACTATTGGGCAAAGGTATTTTGTGATGACAGAAGGAATATCCCTTCTCTTCCCTCAATCTTATTTTTAGGATCTTTAAATCCATCCTCCACCTGTTTATATGTGAACAGCCGGAAAATCAGGCCAAATCTCTCTCCCTTTCCTCCTCCTCCTCTCCACATTCTTCTCCCTATCTCTATTTTTCTTCCATTCTCTAGGAAAAGAACAGGGACTCTTATGTTAATTCTTTATTTTTACTGAATCTTAGTGTTATATAAAGTTTACAAAAGATATCTTTCTTTTTCTTAAAGTGAGTATATTATTCTGTATGGAAATGAATTTTTATTGTGAGGTCTCTTAGCCCTTTCTACATCTGTCTCAGAAGACCTTACCAGTTTCATAATTCTCTTTCAAATTCTAAAAGACTGCAAATTATGTTGGTCTTCAAATTTATAACTTTCCTACAACGTCTAAATTTATATTACAGGTGTAGACTGTCGTAGGTAGACCACAAAAAGTTTTTACATTCAGACAGACGATTAAAAATATTTACCAGTTTTTTTACTTATCATTTATATTGCTCACTTCATAATAGATATAATTAGAATTATTCTAATAACTTTCGATTTTTGTTTTTCAAATATCTTTCCGCTAAAATATATTTAAATCTCAAAGTCTTCATTTTATTTATGTACTCTCTTTAAAATGAAAAAAGGTATTATATTATATATACAAAATTTCACTAAATATAACATGAGTTTATTCCTAACAAGAAACTACTAATAGCTTATTTTAAAGTTAATGTTACAAAAGTAGCCATGTATATGTATATGAATATATGTAAATGTAAAAAATTAATCTTACAAAAATTACCATTTAGTTTGCAGTAGAAGATTGGTCTAAATGTACGTATAAAGTTCAGTTTTTGGAAATGATTAAATGATAAACTCCTAACCTTAATACCAGTATTAATAGACCCATCTTTAAAGGTTATAAAAGCAAAGCTCACAGTTCTGCAATAAAATCCAATGTATAAAGGCAAAACAGACATTTAAATGTTGGTAGAAAAGCACATCAAGGGTAAGCTGTTTCACTCTGGACAGAACATAAACTACAACATTTATGATCCACTGAATGTACTTTGCAATTAATGAATATGAGATTTTTATAAGAAAAAGTAAAAAAAAAATTATCAGTGTATGAACTTCTACCTTGCTAAAGAATTTTCTATAAATACATTTAGACTATTTGCCTCACCTATTAAAAAAATGAAACTATGTAAGAAATAATAACCATTGTATTCTAATCAGCTGCAGCTGGAGGACTGTTTTCCGGAGATATAAAAATGCTACCAATTGATTCCCGTCTTTATTTAGTTATCTGGTATCTCTCAACTCACACATTCCTCCAAGACAAGAGATTAAGTGCTATGAATCCATGCATTTCCCTTATATTTAAAATAGTGAAAAGACAATGTTTCCCTTGAACCACTGTTCTTTATAATTTGCAGTTGCTGTATCATTTAATTAAGAGCTCTATGTGGAGCACCAGTGCCATTAAAAACATATATAAAGAAAAATTTAAAAAGAGTAGGAAAATGGTTTAATTCAATAATGGCTCCCAGTCAAAAACTAAGTTGAGAATCTAGGAATTCCATTCCAGGAAGTTTCAAAGCTTGAAGTACTGTTATTTTGGGGCATGTATTGTTTCCCTGTGTTTTTTTTTAATTTATTTTATTATGTATACAGTATTTGCTCTACATATATGCCTGGGCAGATCTCAGTGTAGATGGCTGTGAGCCACCAGTGGTTGCTGGGAATTTTTTTCGTGTTCCTCTCCCCCTCCTCTCTTTGTGTGCTGTCATATATGGGCCAGAGGAAGATGAGTGTGCTTCTCTATCACTTCCTGTTTTATTCCTTAAAGAAAGAGGAATCTTACTGACCTAAGAGTAAGGATGGCAGCCACAAAACCACAGCAATTTATCAGTATCTTACCACCACAGTGCTTGATTTATAAGCACATGTGTGGCCAATCCTCTTTTAATTACAGGTGCTGGGGACTTGCACTCAACTCTTCATGCTTGCACATCAGAGGCTGCTACTCATTAAGGCATTTATAGCTTCATATAACTTGTATTCTTTTTTTTTTTTTTAATAATTTATTTTTTATTTCTTCAAGTTACATCTCAATCACAATCCCCTCCCTACTCCCCCCTCCAGTCCCACCCTTCCACCCTCCTCCCCCTCAGCCCCCCCATCCTCTTCCCTTCTTCTTTTTTTTTTTTTTAGTTTAAGGTATTTATTTTTCCCCCCAACAGCTCTCCTTTTCAGCCCAAAAAATGGTTCTTTTTCTTATAACTATAAATACAATACAAAACAACAGAAATAAATAGGCCACAATTATAAGAGTTATATGGCTTAGCATACATTCCCAATGTCCAGTCCATATGTATTTGGCACCTGACTTTAACATTCTACTATCTAACCATCTCCATGTGTTTAAAGTTCTATATCTAACTCAGCTTTCATACTAACTTGCCTCATAATTTTAAAAACATCTTCTTAGATCCAGAATGCCCTCTTGATTCCTAAACAACTCAAAATTTAACTATGAGACTCTAGGTATCTATTCTTCAACCACCTCAGAGACCTGAGAGGGATAAATACATCTGATTATATAGGAAGTGCAGGGCCTGCAGCTTCCAAAACTAAAAAATGACATACCAGTGGCTGCCTGGACAGTTCCCATTTTCTCTCCATACATTACAGCATCAATCTTCAGCCATTTGGCCCCATTTCTCTGACAGACATTGGTTGTAGAGCAGGAATTATGAAGGACTTACCTACCCTGTCTTGGCAGAGCTAGGCTGTCGACTTACCTGCTTCCAAGTTTTGTCCTTTTTGGACAGAAGTCTGTCTACAGTTG
>CAJQZJ010004824.1:4525657-4544642 GCA_907164525.1 Lophiomys imhausi
GTTGGTATCAAGAGGTCAGAGCTTCACATTTTATTTTTAAGTATCTCTAGGTATGATACCATTGGGAAGCATTATCTTTAAATTTGTATCAATATACAAAGATCTATTCAATTGTGGTTAAATATACTCTTAATTATGTATCAATATACCAAGATCAATGCCTATGTAGCCCAATATACAAAGATCAATACCGATGTAATCCAATACAATCTTATTTTTGCACAATAAACAATGGTCAATACCACTTTAGCCAAATAAACTACTAATTTTGTATCAGTATACAAAGGTATAAGGGCATATTCAATAATCTGCCCCTTCTTCTTGGACCTTCCTGTGCTATGTCTATATCTCATTTTTCTCAAGCCCATGCACTCCTACATAGGAGAGGAAGAAGGATACAGAAAAGGAAAAGTAGGATTTCCCTGGGGCTAACCTCCAAAACCCATTAAGACAGGACCATTTATCAGCTTGTAGTCTCTTCCCCTACATAACACAGTTTTCAGTTATCCTTCAAATAACCAAAAAGAAGGGCGGAGAAACACCCTCCCCACCCTCTGGGCATGGGACGTCGCTCTCTTAAAGTGACTTCCTGCTGATTTGGGTCGTAGTAGACCTGTTTGGGGCCCCAACCCAAATGGGAAAAATGATTAAAAATGTTAGTACAATCCTTTTATGTTCAGTCCTTCTGTTCTCAGCTGTTTAGATGACCTAAGGGGTTTGTAGGCAGAAGCTGATCTTGCAGGCTTCACTGAGGTTCCGGCTGGGGCATTGTGTAGAGCTGAACGGTCCCAGCGACACTGGATTGCAGTGGTGGTTGCAGGCCCCCGATGGAGACAGCTATTGAGGAAGTCTGCCAGGCAGAATCAACTGGGTCACTCCTCCTCCTTGGTGCCTGATTCTGCTCTCTGCTGAGGATTCCGCTGTCCGCTGTCCCCGGGCTCCCCTAATGGACACTTCGATTCTCCTGGAACGATAAGAACAGAGCCCTGCCCCAATCCCAACCCTAGGACAATTGCCCTCTTTTTTTTTTTCTGGGGGGGGATGGGGGGGCTAGGTAGTACTTCTCCTGAAGCAAATTTGGCCTTCTGACAACATACAAAGCGTTATCTTTCAATCCGGGTTAAAGTAGAAATCATTCTGTCACCTTGGAGCTAAACCAGCTCTAGTGTATATATTTTGAAATCCCAAAGGACAATCTGCCTGCATCGAGAAGGCCTTTTGTAAGTAGCCTCCAAACCTAGGTCCCTCCAAATCCCATGTGTGTGTCTCTGAACTCTAATTATTGGGAACAGGGACCTGTGTTTCTCATCTGAAGGGATCAAAGATGTGTTCCACCACTCCTGGATCGAAGTCTTTCTCTATTTAGAGTTTACCCATCAGGCTGACCTTGAACTCCGGGATCTGCCTCTTTCTGTCTCTAGTGTGCTGGGAGCTGGGACCAAGGGTGTACTCTTCTTGAATGGTGGGACCAAGAGTATGCACCCTCACCACCCCGCTCTGTATGACTCCAGAGTACATAAGACCACCAACTCTAAGGTGCCCCCCCACCTTGTCTCCGCTGAAGTCAAAGGCATGGGCCAATACCACAATTCTCTTGTATTTTACCTTAGCTCCACGTCTTCTCTACACCTGGAGGTCTGCAAATCCAGGCCGAATGGCTGTATCCTCTGTTCCATTCACAGTGTTTCAGCCCTGCCCCCTGCTTTTTTTTTTTTTTTCTAGTTAATAAATTTATTTGTTTGTTGCTTCAGGTTACATCCTTATCATATTGTCCTCTTTTCCCGCTTCCCAGCCCCACCCTCCCATGCTCTACCCCCTGACCCTTCCGTCTTGTTCCTCTGTGGTGGAGTGTCCCTGCCTAACAGTCTCTCACCACAGATCAGGAGTCATATGAGGGCCAAGCGCCTCTTCATTCACCGGGGGCCTACGAGGCAGTACTGCCAGTGACTGGTGTCTCATTGCTACTGGGGGAATACTAAAAAAAAAGACCAACAAACACACAAACCCACAAAAACAAAGAATATCAACAAAAAAAAAAAAAAAGGTTCTCAACCTTCTTAATGCTGCAGTTGTTCCTCATGTTGTGGTGATTTCCAATTATAAAATTATTTCATTACTACTTCATAACAGTAATTTTACTACTGTTATGAGTTGCACTTAATTATCTGATACGCAGGAAATCTAATATTTGACCCCTGTAGGGGTCATGACCCACAGAACCACTGACTAAGGCATTAAAGTACACACCATTTAATAGTCTCTGAAATATCAGCTCTTAAAAAGAAGACAGAAAGTACTAGAACTAGATAATAAAAATATCTGTTCCTTGCTTTCTCTGGGACTTTCATCTAAATGAAGGCTATAAATTGTTTCTTCTTTGGTATAAATATTTTGAGTTGCTGTGAGTGGTAGAGTTGACAATGAATGTTTGTTATTTGTTTTTGTTTGGTTTCAGATCCCCAAATCAAATGAGAAATAATCTAGGCTAATTGTAACTCTCCATGATGCAAAGCCATCTGTGACATGTTATAATCTCTAAAGAGCTATACAATTTGAGAATACAGTATGAGGCTACTCCTCTAATATCTATTGAAAAAATATTTTAAAAGAAAGAATAAGAAAGTTAACATTGGGATCCAACTGTAAGTTCTAACGATGATCATGTATGCTTCAATATCAGCTATGTGAATGCAGGCAAGATGACTTTTGAAGCCTTAAATTAGTGGAACAAACCATTTAAAATCCATATTTCTACTCTTAAACACAAACTTGATGTAAAACTAAGTGATGCTATAAATGTGAATTTATGGATTTGAAGAAATTAGGATAGATTTGAAAATTCTCTTTTAAAAATATCCTATAAATTTATTCACTTGACTATCAATAAGGCTCTTGTGTCATATTTGGATTTTACAGTATCAAAGATAATGTGTACATGATTCTGAACATCTCTCTCATATTTTTAAAGGTGTTTTGGCACATACCATTTGTTAAATTGGCTGAAGCTTAGTGATCTTACTCTTGTGAGTGCTTAGAGACACTTATACCAATGTAACAGACTGTCTTGTGACTGGAACTCAGTTTCCTAACTCTAAATCTGATCTAAAACTAATTGGTTTGCTGTCAATTCCTATTCAGTATACATAGTTACAGAACAGAAAATTTTGTAACTAAAGTCAGATTTATTGGAAAGGGGTTTGGGAAGGCCTTTCAATTCATTTTGTTTTGTGTTGGGCATGAGAACCTAGGGCCTGTTGGTTCAACACAGTGTGTGTTAAGTTATATCTTAATAAAACTGGGGTCAACTCTATGTCCACATAATATGCTCAGGTAAAGATCATTGTATTCTTATTGTCCATGCTCGTCATTTCCTCTGATGTGAAAGCTGCATTCTTAGTTTTGAATACAAATATTTGTGATATGTTCTTTCTAATTTTTCAAACATATCTCACAATAGCAAGGTGGCCTAGAGAGTAAAGGTGACTACCACAAAGTCTCATTATGACCTAAGCACAATTACAAAGTCTCATATGTTGGAAAGAGGGAAACTATTCCTTAAAATTAGCATCCAGTTTTCACAAATGTGTTGTGGCATATATATGAGCACACATACACACACATACACTCACACACGTACACTTAAATGTAATAAAGATACAACTCAAGTACTTTTATGCTTTTGTAGTATCTCAGAACTTGACTGAAGTGAGATAATTTATATAACACCCCTTTATGTTTGTACCAGAAATATATATGAATTTAACATGGAAAATAATGATAGTGTGTTGGGGATATGGATCAGTTGATAATGTGGTTGCCTTTTAAATACAAGGATCTGGGTATGATTACCAGAAAAAGCTTGAAGTGATGACTTGTAATTGCAATCCCAGCATCTGGAAAGCTGAGATACTAGCCAGAAAGTGTCATCTGCCTGGTAAGTTGCAGGATGGTGAGAGATCATGTATCAAAAAAGATGATGGATCCTACCTGGAGAATGATGCTTGAGGTTATCCTCTGTTCTCCATTCACTCACGTGTACACACTTTCACAAAACATATTCACACATGAAGATGTATAAGAATATATATATATATATATATATATATATAGAGAGAGAGAGAGAGGGAGAGAGACTTAAGTGGGAAGGAACATATCATAAATATTTGTATTCATAACTAAGAATACAACTTTTACATCAGAGGAAATGACGAGCATGGACAATAACGAATGCAGCCCTCTTTGTATGGGCATATTATGTGGACATAGAATTAACCCCAGTTTTATTAAATTATGACTTAACACACACCATGTTGACCAACAGGTCCTAGGTTCATATAAAGTTCATGAACCATATTGTCATGTAACACGGTTTCTCAGTGCAGTGAGTTCTCTAGTTATACCTACTTCTACATATCCCCCAAAGCTGGATTCCACACTACCCATGGTATCCATGCCACAATGCCAAGCTTTCTTGAATGGCTACCTGGGATTCTAACTAAATTCTTCATGTTTTCAGAGAAATAAATTTTGTCCACTGAGCCACTCCCCCAATCCTTAAAGTTTGGGCTTTATAAAACAAGAGTTGGGCTGCTCTTTATGTTTTCCATTCTATATTGAAACAAGGAGAAGATATAGAACCAGAACCATAAATGAGAAGATACAGAAAAAGTAGGAATTGGCGCTCCCCAGAGAGTAGATCTGATCGAATCTTGGTATTGCATTTCTCAGCCTGTAAACTTTGAAAAATATTTTGTGAAGCCGTCTTGTTCTGATTAAGGCTGAGAACAATGGGAAAAGAACAAAGAAAATCCTCTATATTCTCCATCCCCGGAATAAATCTCATGTTCCAGACAATAGGTTCTCAGTTTGGTAACTGAATATAAGTCTAAATTAAGTGTCTCTTCTTGTCAATATAGATAATGAAAATCAAGGAGGAGGAGGAGGAGGAGGAGGAGGAGGAAACTAGACTATCCAGCTGATTGACAATCTGACTCCTCCACATTTGTTTCCAAGCCTATAAACTAAAGAGGTTGAAACTAAAGTACCTCTAAATAATCTTCCACTTAATTATGAGCCTCAAGGCCTATAACACAATACTTCCATTATTTATACATATAACTATTGACTAACAAACAACAGCAACCAAAATGTCATCACCCAAAAACTTTAAGTTAGACATGTCAGCATTTTATTCATACTTGTGAATAGTCAAGGTTAAAGAATACAAGTTCAGTGCTTCCTGAATTGAACCACATTGACTGATTATAATGTAAAGTTGTATTAATGGGTTACATTTTTTAATCATTGCTGAGTCTAAGTAGCATTTCAGTCATGTCTACCATGCTGTACACCCATCAGTGAACTGCAAGCACATTAGCAGGATGGACAGACCCTGTGTGATGCATTCTTTCCTTTTTGATACCTTCATAATTGCACATAGTTTTTGTCATATTCACGCCTTTACCCTTTCTTATCTCCTCCTCCAGCTGAAACCTTTCTTTCCAATAAGCCTTCCTTCGTGACTGTCTTCTTTGTGCGTGAGAGACACTGAGTTGATAGTTGCTTGCAGAAGTACAGGTCAGAGATTAGTTACTGAACTAATTAGTACTTACACCACTGAATGAAATGACATACTCAACAATTATGGAGTATGAAGCCTCATGGACCCCATCCCATCTGTGATGAAATGTTGGCCAACCTGGGTTTGTACAGCTCTTGGCAAAGAACCAGTTTCACTGAATCCATGAGAAAAACAGCTGTCACATCCAGAAGACATATTTGATGCACTTATCTAAGCCCAAGATCATGAATTATTCCGGCCCACTCCACAATGTTCCTTGTTAGCTTGTTTCTTGAATGAAACAAACTTCAATTCATTCTAATTATTCTTTTATATATCATTTCAGTATCTAACTTAGCTACTAATTGCTTGTTTCTTCCCCATAAAGGAAACTGGTGGTAAAATAAAATTTAGTAAGCTATGTATCAAATTCCATCTCAGGTCACTTATCCATATCATTGTGGTAGAGCTTTCAGATTCACTGATCATCTTTCTTGCTTCTTCAGCTATTCTCACCCTTTGACTATGACAGATGAGGAGGTACAGTGGGTCCATTCTGAACAATAGCTCAATACTCAGGTCAGAGTAAAGTTATTGTGTTAAGCAAAGATAAGCACACAGACTTCACAGGAGTGTTCCATTTACTTCAGTGATGCTGGAAAAACACCTTAAGATTACTCAACCCAATTCTTTCTCTAAATATAGAAGGATGTTTCAGTTCACTGTTAAGGTAGAAATGCATGAATGTAGAATCTGCAAATGATTTAATGTAACTTTTGACTGAAAATATTCATGTGTAGCCAAATGTTTCTCTTCCAAACTATAGAATTTGATTCTTTTCTCCTTAAGGTTTTTCTTTTTCTGAGGGTGGGGGTGATATTTCCATCTTTAGTCAACTTATTCTGTTGATACTATCTTTGTAAAGCTCAATGTAAGTTTTCTGTCACAAGGCTGGGATTATGGTTCAGTCAGTGGAGCACCTCTGAGATTTTGTAGCATGTACAAAGCCTAAATTCATTTCCAGATACCAAATAAGCTGAGTGTGGTGACACACTGCCTGTAATCCCATAACTCCTGTTGTAGAGAAAAGGGAATCAGGAATTCAAACTCATCCCTTGGTGCTTAATGAATATGAGGCCAACCTGAAATTTTGTCATAAAAAATGTGTGTTGTATGTGTGTGTGTGTGTGTGTGTGTGAGAGAGAGAGAGAAATAATTAGATTACACTGCTTTGAGTTTGAGTGATATTAAGATATTTACCTTTACAATTACTAAGCATCTTTGCGTGTACTTTCTCAGCCTCTCCCACCCTGACAAATGGGCAATTTAATTCTTGTCTATACGTGCCCTACAGGTAGCTGGAACACAGTGACAAGCATCCAAATAAACCTCATGTGTTGACTCTTCTCATTAACATTTTTGATAACAAGAAATAAAATGTGAATATATTCTTCATATCCTTATGGTCTTTTGAAATGTTGTTCTCCTTTTCAAATTTTCATTTTAGTTATTAGATGTGGAAATTATATTATTTAAATCCTAAAGTTTTTAGTATTTTCATCCTAATATTAATTATAGCAAAGCATGATGAATTGCTTAATTTAAAAATAGGTGGGTTCTAGTTATAGTGTGAACCTATTGCTATGGCAACATACTAGATCTCTGAGGGACCTAGACTAACTTTTAACATAATCTGCGAGGTCACTAAGCTAGTCTAGGGACACAGGATGCAAAATTGTCAACAAGAAAAGGAATTAATAAATGTGAGGATTATACTGTAATAGAAACATAAAAATGTAATGTCATAATGTGGAGGTAAGACCGAGTAATACCACAGGACAAACTGTGTATCCAAAAAAGGTATCATGATACTTCCTTGGCGTATTTTTTCTTTCTTATACTTTTTTGCCTATAATTTTAACATGTACAATTAGCCAATAATATGATATCTATTCCTTTTTTTAAAGAAATTTAGGCGGTTAGTGCTATGAACTTACCTCTTAGAACCATCTTTCATTTTGTCCCATAGGTTTGAATATGTTGTGCATTTATTTTATTCTAAAAGGATTTAAAATTCTGTCTTATCGTAGTCTTTACCCATATTTCATTAAGTAGGGAGTTTTTCAGTTTCCATGAGCTTGTAAGCTTTCTGTTGTTTCTGCCATTGTTTTTTTTTTTTTCAAACTGAAACATAATTTTACTCGGTTTTGTTATAACAAGGTTTTATGATATATAATTCCCCTCAATAATAAGGAAAAATCAATTAAAATGATTTTGCAACATTACTTTTTAAAAGTAGCTGTAAGTTCAGATAAAGACAAACGAAGGGTTTACCAATATTTGAAAGTATTGGATTATCAATTGGAGAACAATGTTGTTCACTTATCTCCTCTCTTCAGTAGACTGTCACTAAATAAAAAATGTTTTCACTCCTTTTCGGGGACAGTAGACATAGAGCAGCTCACATGCTTTGCACACAGTAGTTTCCATGTAAATCTTATGTTAGTGTCCCTCTGTTCCTCCAGAGAGTGTTCAGAAGCAAGCTTTGACAGTCTGAGATTGCCCTTCCCCAAAGATTGTTTACAACAAAACAGAACAAAACACACAAACGTACACATACACACACACACACACACACACACACACACACACACACACACACACACCACTTGTCATATGCTCTGTGATCAGTTTTCTTTTTCCAGTAAGTGTCTTTATTCATATGCTAACCTAAAAAAATGATAGAATGTTCTAAAAGGCAATTGTTTTTTCTTTCTGAAGAATATAGCTTAGGTTACAATTTTGCTCCAGAATTGTCTTTTCATTCATGTTGGTAGTACTGTAAAATCAGTTTCCATGTTAAACATCTGGAAACAGTTAACAGCATAGTAGGTTTATGTTTCTTATTACACTTTTAACTACTTCTAAAAACAATTCCATGTACTGCATTTTAATCATATTCATCCCTTTCCCAAACTCTGCCCAGATCCACCCTGACCTCCCTACTGACCCAATTTCCAATTTTCTTTTATTAAAATACTTAATTAAAGTAGAATTTTCTCTTTCCCACTCCCATTCCTGTTTCCCATCCCCACAGCTGCCCTCCCTCAAACACTTTCCATGTCCACTCACACTCAGGTTCATAGTCTCTTTTCCTTTGATGATTATTGTTACATCCACATGTGCATGCATGTGTATGCACAAATGTATATAAATACAACCTGCTTAGTCCATTTTTGTTGTTTGTGCATATATGATTTTGAGGCTGACAATTCTTCATTGTACAGCATCTGTAGAGACCATGCACATAGGTGTGGGATCTGCAATGGTGTGTGATTAACCTACCAGGGTTAAATCACCTATCACCATTAAAGATATTATTTCTGATTTTGTTTCTGAACTCTAAAACTACTTTAGTAACAAAATCCAAATACTCCTGAATAGAGATGGTAAAATCTACTTTACTGAAAAGGAAAAAGAACCACATAGAATGACAAAACAAGGGCATTTCCTTCAAGTAGTATGTCCTCTTAGAATATGGGAGGTCCTGTTATAAATTGTCAGCTATGAGAAAATCTCATGAACTGAAGAGGTGATTGGGTTGGTTGTGTAGCTGAATTGTATAGCTCTTGTCTAGCATAAAAGAGGCCTTTGGCCCAATCATCAACATTGGGGGGCAAATAGGGTCATATTTTATAATTAACACAAAACTAACTTCTTATATCACTTGTCTTTCTCTGTTCTTCTTTCAGATATTTGTTACAATAGTTTTTATCTCTTCCTGTGATTATACAGTTTTTTTTCTTCGTTTATTTTAATTCTTATATTCTAACTAGTTTTTTTTTAAATACTTTATTTTTTTTTCTTCAAGTTACATCTCAGTAACAAACCCCTCCCTATTCCCCCTTCCTATCCTGCCCTTCCACCCTCTTCCCTCCAGAGGTTTCCCCTTTCAGTCCAACAGCTGGTTCCTTCTCTTGTAACAGTAAGTATTATACAAAACAATAGATATAAATATGCCACATTTATGAGAGTAAATTGGCCCAGTATACCTTCCCAATGTTCAGTTTATACCTATTTGGCCCCTGACTTTAACATTCTACTATCTACCCAACTCCATGAGTTTAAAGGTCTATATGTGACTCAACATTCATACTATCTTGCAACACACTTTTAAGGGTATCTTCTTAGATCTATAACACCCTCTTGATTCCTAAACAGTTCAAAATTTAACTATAAGATTCTATCTGTCTATTCTTCAACCACCTCAGAGACCTGAGAGGTATAAATATATTTGCTTATATAGGAAGTGCAGAGCCTGCAGCTTCCAAAACTAAGAAAGAACATACCAATGACTGCCTGGACAGTTCCCATTTTCTGTCCATACATTCCAGCATCAATCTTCAGCCTTTGGGTCCTGTTTCTCTGACAGACATTTGTTGTAGAGCAGGGATTATGAAGGACTTACCTAACCTGGCTTGGCAGAGTTAGGCTGTCGACTTCCCTGCTACCAAGTTTTGTCCTTTTTGGACAGCAGTCTGTCTGCAGTTTGTGCAAGGGGTTTTTTCATGCCAAGAGAAAGGCTTGCCACTAATTCAACCATCTTACAGTGGAGGTTCTTCGATGCTTATCTTCTACTTGGAGTAGAATAGGGGGTGCTGTCAGGCGCTGATATGTCTCGATATCAAAAAAAAATATTGATTTAAGATAACATCTTTGAATGCCATATTCTGCAGATCTCTAGGGGTTTTTGAAGATGCCCTATCCATCTCTTGTATTTAGATAAGCAAATGTTGCTTGTCTCTTAGCAACTTGATTACTGGGTAGTTTAGAGAATATCTGTGATAGACTGTCATAGTAGCTAACAAAGAGACATGTTTGCATGACTAGGAGTTTGTTTTAACTATCCTAGACCGTTTTAGACAGTTGGTATCAAGAGGTCAGAGCTTCACATTTTATTTTTAAGTATCTCTAGGTATGATACCATTGGGAAGCATTACCTTTAAATTTGTATCAATATACAAAGATCTATTCAATTGTGGTTAAATATACTCTTAATTATGTATCAATATACCAAGATCAATGCCTATGTAGCCCAATATAATCTTAATATTATGTCCATATGCAAGGGTCAATACCATTGTGGCCAACTATAATCTTAATTTTGTATCAATATACAAAGATTAATACCAATGTAATCCAATACAATCTTATTTTTGCACAATAAACAATGGTCAATACCACTTTAGCCAAATAAACTACTAATTTTGTATCAATATACAAAGGTATAAGGGCATATTCAATAATCTGCCCCTTCTTCTTGGACCTTCCTGTGCTATGTCTATATCTCATTTTTCTCAAGCCCATGCACTCCTACATAGGAGAGGAAGAAGGATACAGAAAAGGAAAAGTAGGAATTCCCTGGGGCTAACCTCCAAAACCAATTAAGACAGGACCATTTATCAGCTTGTAGTCTCTTCCCCTACATAACAGAGTTTTCAGTTATCCTTCAAATAACCAAAAAGAAGGGCGGAGAAGCACCCTCCCCACCCTCTGGGCATGGGACGTCGCTCTCTTAAAGTGACTTCCTGCTGATTTGGGTCGTAGTAGACCTGTTTGGGGCCCCAACCCAAATGGGAAAAATGATTAAAAATGTTAGTACACTCCTTTTATGTTCAGTCCTTCTGTTCTCAGCTGTTTAGATGACCTAAGGGGTTTGTAGGCAGAAGCTGATCTTGCAGGTTTCACTGAGGTTCCTGTCGGGGCATTGTGTAGAGCTGAGTGGTCCCAGTGACATTGGATTGCTGTGGTGGTTGCAGGCCCCCAATGGAGACAGCTATTGAGGAAATCTGCCAGGCAGAATCAACTGGGTCACTCGTCCTCCTTGGTGCCTGATTCTGCTCTCTGCTGAGGATTCCGCTGTCCAGCCGTCCCTGGGCTCCCCTAATGGACGCTTCGATTCTCCTGGAACGATAAGAACAGAGCCCTGCCCCAATCCCAACCCTAGGACAATTGCCCTCTTTTTTTTTTTCTGGGGGGGGGATGAAGGGGGGCTAGGTAGTACTTCTCCTGAATCAAATTTGGCCTTCTGACAACATACAAAGCGTTATCTTTCAATCCGGGTTAAAGAAGAAATCATTCTGTCACCTTGGAGCTAAACCAGCTCTAGTGTATATATTTTGAGATCCCAAAGGACAATCTGCCTGCATCGAGACGGCCTTTTGTAAGTAGCCTCCAAACCTAGGTCCCTCCAAATCCCATGTGTGTGTCTCTGAACTCTAATTATTGGGAACAGGGACCTGTGTTTCCCATCTGAAGGGATCAAAGATGTGTTCCACCACTCCTGGATCGAAGTCTTTCTCTATTTAGAGTTTGCCCTGCATCAGGCTGACCCTGAGCACCGGGATCTGCCTGTTTCTGTCTCCAGTGTGCTGGGAGCTGGGACCAAGGGTGTACTCTTCTGCCATTGTTGATATCCACCTTTCACTCATGGTGGTTACATACTATGAGGTAACCCAGGCCTAGAAATACAAATATGTTATATAATCACTTTTTTGTGGATGTTAGCTGTTAAATCTTCAATGAGAAATTGACAAGCTAAATAACAACAAAGATTAGGGTTAGAGTAAGAGAATCAACATGGATGTTCTTAGGAAGGAGAAATAGAATAGATAGTCATGAATGAACAAGAAGTGTGACTTGAACAGGAGCATCACATACAGACAGGGAGAGAAGGGGGAGTCACGGAAGAAAATACTGGGTTTTACAACTAAAATTTAGGGATATTTGAGAAATTGTATGCAAATATAATAAAGTAGAAAGCTTCCTAAATTAAATGCACAAATGAAGGTAATCTAAATGAAATTGCCAAATAGTGAAAGATAGAGCTCCAGTTGGATATCTCTTATCACCAAATTATGCATCCTTTGCCAAGAATGGGTTACAGTTCTTGGCCAAAGGGGTCCCACGGGAACCTCCAAACAACCAAGGCTATTGTCAAGACTATTGGTTGCTGTCTGAAACTGACAGTTAAGACCAACTGCTGAAGACAACATCTACATAACTCATTGAACATGAAGTCAAGCTGGTGCCTGCCTAGAGCCTTCATCCCTATGGAATAGTATTTATGGTATTGGATGTTTCTATGCACCCTGCCAAAGGAGAAAGGTAAACACCAGACAAAACTACAAACTCCTTTTATCTACAATGATGACCTGCTTGCAAGACAGACTAGTGAATCAATGATACCAAGTTTGTGAGCGTAACCAACCACTATCTGATTGAATGTAAGGCCTACTCCATGAGACTGAACCCATTAATGACACTGCCCTAGTAAGCAAGAACCTGGGCTCAAAGAGAGCTGGTACTTAGAAGAAATCCTAATTCTACTATTGTTCTTCTGAAGGAATGTAGCAATGAAATGACTCCTAAATATGCTCTGCTATACTCATAGATCAGTGTCTTGCTCAGCCATCATTAGGAAACTTCCTCCTGCATCAGATGGAACTATATGCAAAGAACCAAAGCCAAACAATATACAAAGCATGAAAGACCTTGGAACTTCATCCATAAATGGGATGCCTCCCTCAAATCCTTGCTTAAGAACTCAGGGAATACTACAGAAGAGGAAGCAGAAAGATCATAAGAGCCAGAGGGAATGGAGGACACCAGGTAAACAAGGCCTTCTAAACAGCAGGACTAACAACAGATATGAACTCACAGAGACTGCTGCAGCATGCACAGGGCCTGCATGGGTCTAAGCTAGATGTGGTCCTGGTGTGAGAGGGGAAGTGGATAAAAGTACACATCCCTAACTCAGAAGCTATTTCCACTTGATAATGACTAACAAATGAAAAATTAGTTCTCCCCATCAAAGCCTCAGTGGGGAAACAAACCACTCTTACCCAGAAGTAGATGGTAAACACAACGCTATATCATTGACATATTTGGAAGTTGTTTATCTCATAATGTTTTGTCAGGCAATTCTTTTTAATCTTCCAGGTTCTTTGCATGCATTAGGGCATTATGGCTGAGGGTTTTATGATCTTAAGGGATTTCTGTGAGTACAAACATGTTTCTGCATCTATATATTACTCTTGCTTTTTCTTTGGGGATTTTCCTTCTGTTTGTTTGGTTTGCCTATTATTTTTATGTTTTGTCTTCTTTAATTTTGTCATTCTTTAGGTGGCTCTTTGTTTTCTGGTGAGAGGCAGAAAAGGTGTGGATTCAGATAGGAGTAGAAGTGAGGAAGATCTCAGAGAAGTTTAGGGAGGATAAATCATAATCAGAATATATTATATGAAAAACTATTTTCTTTTTTTTAAATACTTTATTTTTTTTCTTCAAGCTACATCTCAGTCACAAACCTCACCCTATTCCCCCTTCCTATCCCACCCTTCCACCATCTTCCCCCCAGAAGTTTCCCCTTTCAGTCCAACATATGGTTCCTTCTCTTATAACAGTAAGTATTATACAAAACAACAGATATAAATATACCACATTTATGAGAGTTAAATGGCCCAGTATACCTTCCCAATGTCCAGTTTATACATATTTGGCCCCTGACTTTAACATTCTACTACCTAACCATCTCCATGAGTTTAAAGGTCTATATCTGACTCAACATTCATACTAACTTGCAACACACTTTTAAGAGTATCTTCTTAGATCTATAACACCCTCTTGATTCCTAAACAACTCAAAATTTAACTATGAGACTCTAGCTGTCTATTCTTCAACCACCTCAGAGACCTGAGAGGGATAAATATATAACTATTTTCAATTAAAAAAAAAGTCAATTTGTCACATATAGGTTAGGAAGTCAAATATATTTTTTATATTTTTCACAGAAAATTACAGGGCTTGCATTTATATTATTGACAGGTTTACTTCATTTAGCTACTCAAAATCAGGAGGGATGAATTTTAATAAATTGTTTATAGGAATCAATACATTTAGCTAAACATTAGAATGTTACTGTATTATTATAAGGTGTTCTTTTCTCCATTAAACCAAGCCATATTTCATTATAAAAGAGTCTTTAAAAGTGAAAACATTGGCATAGATGCATAGTATGGGAGTCTCATGAGACAATATCTCTACCTTCAACTTTAATTCTACAGAGCTCTAAAATTAATGAGTATTATTTCATCTGATTCTTCAATAAAGCATGTCTATTTTCGCCCAGCAAATTTTTCCTGCGAGTTGTATCATTGTTCTAGAAGGAAGAAATGCATTCCAGACAATGTGTGAATGCTAAATAATTGAATTTATTACTTTAATTTTCAATCTAATGCACACATATGAATTTATAATATATTCTTAGATCCGTTATTTGTTCAATGTTACTCATGAGGTCTGAGGGTCCACCATATTTTTAAGTCAAATTTAGAGAACTTTTCTCATAGTTTAAAGTTAATTTGTTTTTTATTTTCTCAGGTTTTGATTCTTTTTCATGGATACATTAGCAAGCTTTTAACTGTCAATGAATCCGAAATTTAGTACTTACATGAAACCTTGAAACCAAACATTAGCTAGAATTGCCAAATACCTCTAATAAAAATTATCTTGGAATCTCATAGTTTTGTAATTATTTGGTATTTAAAAGATAACTACATTCACTGTTTCCTACTGTGCTTCAATGTAGAGTTGAGAACACACCAAATCAAGCTAGTCCCTGGGTAGTAATACACACAATTCAGTGTTTCATAGAATTCTTTGTAAGTATGCCCTGAAGAAATGTAGGAGGCTAGCAAAGAAGCAATCAGCTAAAAGCTTGATTAAGCAAGTGAGGTTCAAGCAAGCATTTCAAATACTCGCGATTGATCCCTGAAGTTTCTCAGAATGGGAGCTGCCTACAAACAATAAGCCCATAGAGACAAATTCAAATATCAAATGCAAAAGTGGGACTATCAATATGTCAAAAACGCAAGAGTAAGGCATGATTCCAGCAGCCTGAACAATGGAGCATATGATTTAGAATTCTTCCTTCTGCCCTAGGGGTAACTCATGCCTGTTCTGTACCATCTGTGCACCCTAGGGCTGTCCAGAACGAGTGAGATATGAACAGACTCCAAGCTACAGTAAGAGAGCAGGAACTCTTAACTCTCTCTTAACTCCATCAACAGATTTCAGAAATAAGTATATCATTTAAATATCTAAATATATGAGGGGGTTGCAAAGCTATATTGTAAATTTTGAAAAACAATAAAGTACTTTCTCATTTTATAAACTTTTAAAATTAGTAATTTTTTTCTATTCCACCACACTCGAGTCCATGCCCTCTCTACATCTTTCATGTATGTTTGTGCCCTCTAAAGAAAAACCAGTGACAGAATCATCATTAATACTAGTTGTAATAATCTCTCTCTCTCTTTTTCTCTCTCTCTTTGCTTCACAATGTGATGATCTTTTATGTTTTATTTTATTATTATTATTTTAATATTTATTTATTACTTCAGGCTACATTTCCACCATCACAGTGCCCTCTTTCCACCACCCCCACTCCCGCCCTTCCACCCTCTACCCTCCAACCCTTCCATCCCACTCCTCTGGAGTGGAGTGTCCCTACATATCAGTCCCCGCACCAGACTTCAGCAGTCATATGAGATCTAAGAGCCTCCTCATACACTGGGGACCTACAGGGCAGCACCACTAGGGCAAAGTGTTTCATTGACAGTAAACAATGTCTATGTTACTGTTCCCTTTGGTGTATTGGTTGTAGTACAGTTATCCTGTACTATATGGCTAAAATCTAATTATAAGTGAATAGATACCATGTGCATCCTTCTGAGTCTGGGTTAGCTCACTTGTAATCTCAATGAAAATATTTATGTAATGATGCTTTCCTTGAAACATAAACGTGAAAAGATCAATCCCTTTAATTTTGTTTTGCATTTTATTTGAACAAGTTATTGAAGAGGGACTGTTATGTAGGTACATTCCACTCTGGAGGAGTGGGATGGAAGGGATAAGGGGTAGAGGGTGGGAGGGCAGGACTGGGAGGGGTGGAAAGAGGACACTGTGATGGAGATGAACCTGAGGTAATAAATAAATAAATTTTTAAAAAATGTTTGGTAAACTGATAAGAAATACCTAGTGAAAATTAAAATGTGCATCTCAGGGATAGAAACTACAATTAATGTGCTTTATATCTTCATGATTCGATAAGCCATTACAAAAATTATTTTGCAATTGCAAAATAGACATCTCAACCTTCACCACTACATGAAGACCATGCCTATTACAACTAACATAAAAAATTAGCATCTACATAACTAGACTAAAAGAGAAAGAAGTCTCTTCTGTATTCATTTATAGTTGTCCCTTGGAGGTATAAATTTAATTTTTGGAAAATGTTTTCTTAAACATGTTAAGTTACTTGAAAGGGGTGCTTTTCAAAATGTGGATAAGGCAACATGTCCCCCAAAGGAAGACTGTCAGTTTCCTCTATCCACATACAACTAAGGCTCAACAGCTTCTGTTGTTTATCTGCCACCCAGCAGAGGAAGGAGAACTGTGATAATCATTAACATTTTGGTTCTGATGTGTCAAGAGTTTTGCCTAGTATCACTAATGTCATAGAATTCTGTAATTAGGATAACAATCCCTTAAGTCAAGAGTGTCACTTTATTTCCCAGACAAGGAGAACCATTCTTTGATGACACTAAGTTGTTCAACAACAACAAACCATCAGGGTGTAGTACCTGAAAGTAATTTTAGGCACTGTCTAGAGAACTTATACTCATTGTACACATGAAAACAATTTGAATTGGGTTGGTTCTTTTTTTGGATAAAGTCTCAAATACATGCTGTGTGAACTGTTCTGCTGTTACCTACTATGTATCACAGGGAGTCTAGAATTCATGGCAACCTTATTGTCTCCAATCATACAGGTGACATAGATTAGCCAGTTATTTTCTGTGAAGAGAAAATGAAGAGATTTGTTTACATTCTATTTGATTTTTAGTGCATTACAATTTTATATTCAGAATTAAATGTTCAACTGGGATTTTACAGAAATTATTCCAAAATCAAGTTTCCGTATTATCATAGATGTGCATGTGTTTTCCTCCAGAGATGAAAAAAGGCATGAGGTAATTTAAAGGTAACCAGTCCGTTCTTTCTCCTTTGGGGCGTGAAATATATAATAAGGGTATTTCCTGAATACTGGAGGGAGTTAATAACTTAAATGGGTAATTATTTTTAAGTAATCAGGGTAAAGTTCTGTAGCAGATGAAGTTTCCAGATGGTATATAAAACAAGAAGCAGGTAAACTTGGTAGACTAAGCAGGAAGAGTGGTCCAGACTTTTTTTCAAGGGCCACTTCCAATTTTATGGGAAGAGAGTTTCAGGAAAATGGCCGTGTCATCACTGAAAATAAACAAAATATACTTGTACTCATGGGGCTCATAATCTAAACAGGAAAACTAGGAATAATAGTTCAAACCATCTGATAATGAATCTCTACACCCCTAACTATGAGTTACATGGAAAAATTCAAAATTTCAAGTCAGCTTGAGCTATCATAAAAACAAATAAATAATAAAGCATAAGTTAGTGGGTTTTTTGTCCAATTGCGTTCATATATGTAATATTTCAAGGATAGATAAAGATCAAAGATACTACAGAATCTTACCTTTTATTTTTACAGATGGACAAACCAACACAAACCATGACTTGTGTACAGCAGATAGGAGTACCTATATCAGTTCAATTTTGGTTTCAACTAGACAATGAGGGATTATGTCTGTAGTTTTCTCTTTCTTTTTTTTTTAAGGCCCATGCAACCATGGCTACAAAAATGCACCCCATCGTGTGTCCTCTGTTCAAGAACATCATCAGAACACTATATTATGACAGAAAGTTTTTAATTAGAATAAGAAAAATACACAATGGTGAGCGTCAACTTCTGATTTCCACCACAGTTGAACTTCTCATAGTTTACAGTACTAGTAAAACTGAAAAATGTTGAGAAGAGAAACTGAACTCAAAAAGTACTGTCTCTTTCACATACTGGTGATCATCAACATATGGAAATTTCTCTTGCTGTTGGATATATTTCACAGGCATGAACTCACAAATATAATGAAGACTATGAAAAATGTTCTTCCAAATATGTTGTATTTTAAATAGTATTTAAATACTATTAGACAGATATAGAGTAGAGTTGCATATGTGCCATAGAGTACTAACTTCAGCTTCTTCAGTGTTAGCCCCTCCATCTCCATTAAATAGTTATTATCCAAGAATTGATATTGGCAGGTCCTCTCTATTAGATTTACCCAGATTCATTGATTTTTCTATAAATGTCATTACTATCTGTTTCCATGTCTCCATTGTCTCTCCCAATTAGTGACAGTTCTTATGAATTTCCAATTGTGTGTGTGTGTGTGTGTGTGTGTGTGTGTGTGTGTGTGTGTGTGT
>CAJQZJ010004824.1:4544652-4668557 GCA_907164525.1 Lophiomys imhausi
TGTGTGTGTGTGTGTGTGTGTGTGTGTGTGTGTGTGTGTGTGTGTGTGTGTAGTATTGACACATTTAAAGAACAGAGGTCAGGTATTTTCAATATTTTCTCCTTCATTAATGTTTCCTGGGATTGAGCTTGAGCTTGGGGATGTTTGGAAGTAATGGCCCTAGCCCTGGTCACTTGTTCTCAATTCTTCCCTTCCTCAGGTACAGCATTCCTACATCTTAGTCCTGGGTGGTAAATATAATTCCTTGGCTGAGATGAGCTCTTTCTGGTTTCCTTGTCATAAGTTGTTTTTCTAAAGTTTTAAGAAATAATTGAAGTATCTACATGGAAATATGTTGATCACCTTGGCCAAGGAATCAGATAAGGGACTTCAAATTTCCTTCTCATTCTCCAATCCCAGTTCCCCAGTCTTATTCCCGGATTGGTAGCAGATCACTTCCTGCAGCCTCTCCTTTCTCCCTGCTCAAACTCCCAGGGAACTATGGATGCTATAAAATTTAATACACAAAGATCAGCATTCTTTCTATATACAAATGACAAACAGATTGAAAAAGAAACCAGGGAAACAACACTGTACACAATGGCCTCAAAAATATACAATATCTTGGGGTAACACTAATCAGGAAAGTGAAAGACTTCTGGGATTAAAAAGTTCAATACACTAAAGAAAAAAGTTGAGCAAGATGTCAGAAGATGGAAAGATCTCCTTTGCTTGCAGATCCATGGAATATAGGAAAAATGATAGACAGGTCAGATGTACAGGGGAAAATTAAATACTACTGTACTACTAAAGGAACATAGCAGTAAAATGATGTCTGATAACATTCTTCTACTCTCATAGACCAATGCCTCACTCAGCCAAATCAGAAAACAATTACAGAGATCTACACCTAGACATTAAGTAGAGAATGAGACACTTTGGGACATTCATCCCTAAATGGAATGTCTCTATCAAATCCTGCCCCTAAGGGCTCAGAGAACCTTCAAATCTTCAGAGGAGGATACAGGAAGAATGTTATAATCTGAAGGGATGAAGACAGCAAGAAAAAAATGTCTACTAAACACAGTATTACCAAAGGATATACAAACTCACATAGACTGTGGCAGCTTTGCAGAGGGCCTGCATTGGTCTACACCTGACATGGTTCCAGCTCTGAGAGAGGAAAAAGACACATCCCTAACCCTGTTGCTGTCTCCAACTGTTAGCTAATTGGAATTGAAAACTACAGTACAATAGTTTTCTCCAAGGGAGTTTTGCTAAGGAAGCAAATCATTTTGAAGGGAAGGTCCCATGCTCAGCAGTTTTTGTTTTTGTTTTATCTTATTGTATTTCATGTTATTTTACTGTTATTCTTTAGATGCTTGTTTATTTTCTAAGGAGAGACAGAAAGTGTGTATCTGGATCTGGGGGTGGGGAACTCAGAAGATTAAGAGGAGAGGAAACAAACAGAAAATAATATATAAATATATAACAGAATATATATATATATATATATATATATACACACACACCCACACACATTCATATGTTTGTATATAACCCACACCATTTTGTCAATACTGAGAAACCCAAAAGGATATGATGTAGTGGAATCGACATTGCTTCTTTGATATTTCCTGCATGTGGGATCTCTGTCAAAGGTGGTGACAAGCCATTCCTCCACTCCCTCCCAGGTGGCTTTACAGTGAAATGGAAGGGTTAAGGAGCAAGTGAAAGACTTCAGGAATATTTACCTAACATTTTTTCCAACATCCATTTTTATCTGTTGAATAACAAAGACTATATTCTTGGGCCTTTGATTCCTGAAAAAAAGGAGTCTGGAGAGCTGCCTCAGAGGTTAAGATTGTTTCCTTTGTTTTATTCTGGCTTGTTTGGCTTTGTTCTTATTATATTATCTTCAGATATATAGTTTTGATTTTCTAATAAGAAAGAGAGAAAGAATTTGTAAGAGAGAAAGATTTGGTTGGGACATGAGGCAGTTAGATTCTCAGTGGGGTTGTGGAGGGAAAATCATATTCAGAATACATTGTATGAAAAAAATCTATTTTCAATTAAATCAAACAAGAAAGAAATCCAGTGGAGCTACTTATATGCTTTCCAAAGCTGTCAGAGAGTGTTTCAAATGTGAGATACATGGATCAAGTTGACACATAAAAGTCAACTCATTACAGCTTTTCTATCCATTTGGTTTATTTTGAATATGATATAGTTGGCTATTTAATCCTTTTCAACATCAACTTTAACAGAATGATGGGATGCTGTTTTAGGGTATGAATAAATATCTCAGCTCAGGAACATTAGAGTTTGCTACTGTATGTGACTATAAATATTAGTAAAGGAGACGTTCTTATACTTAGCAAAAATGAGAACTGTTAAAGGTCATAGTAAGTTCTGTGTAAGATGGGTTTGCTGTATCAGAATTAATTCCTCTCAAGAAGTCTATAGAAAGAGTCTTCCAAGGCTACAGAAAGCTCTCAAACCTCCCAGGAAACGAGGAACTATTTACTTAGATCCAAAAAGAGAAAAGAGTCATGAATAACTGAGTTTGAGGAGAGTAAGGTCTTCAGTGGGGGTTGAACCAGTTACAGTTATGGCAAATACTATTGGGTTTACTTCCGATTAAAATTAACCTTATCAATTCCACACCTGAAACTATCCATGGAAAGAGTGGAAGCAGCAAAGCCAGATAGGGATGCTGCCCATGAATCCAGAGAAAAGAAGACTCTGGATGTTTGCATAATTACAAAAGGAGTAAGGACAGATACAGAAAATCTAGAAATGCTTTGGGTTAGTAATATCTGCCTTTAGAAATGATATATGACATATGATTAAAGACAGAAAATGGTGTAAAAGAGGGATGTCTAAGCACTTGGAAGATGAGCCTGTCAGTAACTCAGAAGGATGTGAATGGCATAAATTTCTGAGAAAAAATTAGGAGTTCTTTTGGAGTATGTTAAGCTTCTCAGCTCAATAATGTAGCCAGAAGGAAATAGTGAATAATATATGCCAACAAATGAACTGTACCTCTATAAACTATACAAAGTATAAAAATACTTTGAGAAGTAGTTTTTTATATTAATATATTAGGATCATTTGTGACTTAATAGATTTATTTTGTACTGAAAATATTCTAAGATGCTATGAGTTTTTATTGGTGAAAATAATTAATTTAATGATAATGTGATATCATTAATGATATCTTAATGATAATATGAAGAAATTCCAAATGTAACTCAGCAAATGCATGCATTAAGAAGAATATGCATGGGATTACAGGGAATTAGAAATGTCAACTTGGTGCCACATCCAAATGGTTACTGTGTTGCTCATAGTTATACTTATTCAAACTCCTCTGCACTGGTACTATAATACAATAAGCAGAGAAATTTAATCAGAATTTGTAATATGTGTCAGGATATCCTTTTACCTGCTTATCTTTATCCTCTGGACCATGTGGTTATTACCGTAATTTTCATCTCAAGTAGGAAAACTCCTCAAATATAAAATGTAAAAAGGCTACAAGCATATACATGAATCTACAAATAATGTGGACATGCCTTTTATCCCATGTCCACTCAGTTCTGTCATTCATATTTAATCTGTTCAAAGCTTAACTGTGGCCTGTTGTAGTAAAGGCATCAATAATTAAGATTTCTTCATTTCCCAAAGATGTAAGAGATAAAATAGGAAGTTGAAAAATGAGAGCCTTAGAGAATAAAGTGGTAGGTGAACAGAAATTCAAAAAAATAGTTATATTCTGAAGAATTTTTAGCTTAGATTTAAATATTGGAAATAGTGTGTATTAACAGACACTGAGCATGTGTTGCTCCTTATGGTTGTTGTTAATGCTTTATATTATTAACTCTTTAATCAATATGACAGCTCTAAGAAATATAAACATATTTTATTACCGTTCTGTAGATATAAAAATTGAGACTCACTTGGGCATGGTGGCACAAGCATTTAATCTCAGAACTCAGAAGGCAGAGGCAGGTGGATCTCTATGAGTTCATGGCTAGCCTGGTCTACAAAGTGAGTCCAGGACAGCCAGAAATACACACAGAGAAACCTTGTCTTGAAAAACCCAAATAATTTCATTGTTTCTGATAGCTGAATAATATTCCATTGTGTAGATGTACCACAGTTTTTTAACCCATTCTTCGGTTGAGGGACATCTGGGTTGTTTCCAGTTTCTAGTTATTACAAATAAGGCTGCTATAAACATAGATGAGGAAACTTCCTTATGATTCCGTGAAGAGGCATTTGGGTGTATACCCAGAAGTGGTATGGCTGGGTCCTGAGGCAGAGCTATTCCAAGTTTTCTAAGATATCGCCAGACTGACCTCCATAGTGGTTGCACAAGCCTGCACTCCCACCAGCAATGGAGTAGGGTACCCCTTTCTCTACACCCTCGCCAGCATGTGCTGTCATTTGAGTTTTTGATCCTAGCCATTCTGACAGGTGTGAGATGGAATCTCAGAGTCGTCTTGAGTTGCATTTCTCTGATGATTAAGGATGTTGAGCATTTCTTCAAGTGTTTCTCAGCCATTAGGGATTCCTCCTTTGTGAATTCTCTATTTAGCTCTGTCCCCCATTTTTTGATTGGATTATTTGGTTTCAATGAAATTATGCAATTTGCAGCCAAATGGATGGAACTAGAAAAGTTCATCCTGAGTGAACTAACCCAGACTCAGAAGGACACATATGGCAACTATTCACTTATAGTAGGATTTTAGCTATATAGTAGAAGGTATCAATACTACCACTAACACACCAAAGGGAACTTGGACATAGACTTCTTATTTTTAATTTTTATTTATTTTTTATATATTAGTTATATTTTTTCTATTTTTTAGTCTTTTTATCTATTGTATGCTTATTGATTTGTTTGTTTAGTAGTTCTCTCTCTCAGGCAACGAGACACTTTTCACTGATGGTACTGCTTCATAGATCCCCAATGAATGAAGAGGCTCTTGGTCCTCATATGACCTCTCAACTGAGATGAGGGACTGTTATATAAGGACACCCCACCCCAGAGAAATGTGATGGAAGGGTTAGGAGGTAAAGAAAAAAAAATGAAATGTGATGTTTCGGCCTTTTACTACTAACTGTCATGAACTGTTTAGGATAATTAAGAAATGCAAACTAATGGTTATGCAAGCCAGTCATTCTGTTAGGTACTATGACAGCCTATTATAGTTACTTGCTAAGCTAATCAGAAATAAACCTGCTAAGAGACAAGCAACATCTGTTTACCCTAATAAAGAGATAGATAGGGCCTCTTCAAAAACCTCAAGATATCTGCAGAATATGGCATTCAAAGATGTTTTCGTTTTTTTTATATCAAGACATATCAACTCCTGACAGCACCCCCTATTCTCCTCCAAGTAGAAGATGAGCATCGAAGAATCTCCAGTGGGAGATGATTGAATTAGTCGCAAGCCTATCTCTTGGTAGGAAAAGCCCCTTGCTCCAACTGTAGACAGAATGCTGTCCAAAAGGACAAAACCTGGAAGCAGGTAAGTCGACAGCCTAGCTCTGCCAAGACAGGGTAGGTAAGTCCTTCATAACCCCTGCTCTACAATCAATGTCTGTCAGAGAAATGGGGCCAAATGGCTTAAGATTGATGCTGTAATGTATGGAGAGAAAATGGAACTGTCCAGGCAGCCACTGGTATGTCATTTCTTAGTTTGGGAAGCTGCAGACCCTGTACTTCCTATAAAATCAGATATATTTATCCCTCTCAGGCCTCTGAGGTGATTGAAGAACAGATAGATAAAGTCTCATAATTAAATTTTGAGTTGTTTAGGAGTCAAGAGAGTGTTATACATCTAAGAAGATACTTTTAAAATTGTGTTGCAATTAGTATGAATGTTGAGTCAGATATAGACCTTTAAACTCATGGAGATGTTTAGATAGTAGAATGTTAAAGTCAGGTACCAAATACATATGGACTGGTCATTGGGAATGTACGTTAAGCCATATAACCCTCATAACTGTGGCCTAATTACCTCTGTTGTACTGTATTGTATTTATTATTATAAGAGAAAGAGCCATTTGTTGGACTGAAAGGAGAAACTGTAGGGGGAAATAAGATATACCTTAAACTTAAAAGAAAAAAAAAGGGAAGAGGATGGGGGGTTGAGGGTGGGAGGGTGGGACTGGAGGGGGAATAGGGAGGGGACTGCGATTGAGATGTAACTTGAAGAAATAAAAAATAAAGGAAAAAAAATAAATAAAAAGAAAAACCCAAATAAATAAATAAATAAATAAGAGAAATTAGGACTCAAAAAATTTAAAGAACTTTTCTAATTTAAGCACATTCTTACCTATTAAAGAACACATAACTTTCAGATTAAAATAGTCAACATTTCTACATAAGATTCTTGTGAATTCCTTCTGTCACTTTCTCTGCTCTTATCAAACAGACTTGGAGAAAACAGGTCTCAAATATAGTACCAGCCATTATATCAAGAAACACAATACGGACTGACATCCCATAAGACCAAAACCCTGGAGTCTAAAATTTTAAAAGTATAATTTCAAAAGCTCAAAATCATTTTGTTTGTAATGTTATATATTGAAATTAAGAAGAAACCTGTAATTATTATGAAACAAGAACATTATGTATAATAAGGATAGAAAGCTGAATTCTGGAGAAGGGATTGGTCACAGCATATGGTGATGATGAAAACATTTTAAATCATGTCAATCATCTACAATGGCATACCTTCTAGCTGATGAAACTCTGGTAGTTTTGAGGGCATTGAAGCTAGATTTGCCTAAGAAGCCAAGCAAAGTTATTCACTTGCTTGACAATAGGTGAATGAATATTAGGAAAGGAAAGTACTCAGCAGTGTTGGTTTTATGAATTCTGTGGTATGAGTATGTAGGAGATGGGTCTCCACATACCCAAAACAGCAGAGAAGAATGGCATGCAAGAACTGGAATTTAATAACAAATGCTTGTGCTGATGCATATCAAATTATAAAATTTAGAAACAACAGGAACACCAACAAAACAAAAGCAAGTATGCCCATTTAATATAGCCATGTTATTTGTCCAGATGAGGACTTAGAGTTAAGTCAAAGATCCTAAACTTTAGTCAGATCTATGGATTACCTCAGCAGGATTGTTAATACTTTATCCTTCTAACTAACCCTTATAGAATAAAATTCCCTGTCATTTTTTAGTTTTGGAAGCTGCGGGCCCTGCACTTCCTATATAACCAGATATATTTACACCTCTCAGGTCTCTGAGGTGATTGAAGAATAGATAGCTAGTGTCTCATAGTTAAATTTTGAGTTGTTTAGGAATCAAGAGGGTGTTCTGGATCTAAGAAAATGTTTTTAAAATTGTGATGCAAGTTAGTATGAAAGCTGAGTTACATATAGAACTTTAAACTAATGGAGATGGTTAGATAGTAGAATGTTAAAGTCAGGTGCCAAATACATATGGACTGGACATTGGGAATGTATGCTAAACCATATAACTCTCATAATTGTGGCCTATTTATTTCTGTGTTTTGTATTGTATTTATTGTTATAAGAGAAAGAACCATTTGTTGGACTGAAAGTGGGAGCTGTTGGGGGAAAAGATGTACCTTAAAAAAGGGGAAGAAAATGGGGGGTTGAGGGGGAAGAGGGTGGGAAGGTGGGACTGGAGGGGGGAGTAGGGAGGGGATTGTGATTGAGATGTAACATGAAGAAATAAAAAATACATATATAAATAAAATAAAAACTCCCTTTAAATTTATAAAAAATCTTTTAACTTTTTGATTGTTTTGTCTAGGATTATACATTCTGAATCTTAGATTTCCAAGATTTTAGACTCAAGGTTTTGATTTTTCTAGATTTTTAAAATTTATTTTTAAATATTTCTTGTAATATGTTTTTATTATATTTCACATCCCAATTCTCTCCAGATACATCCATTTTCTTTCCTATTCACCCAATTCCATTTTCTCTTTTCTATATTCCTAATATCCTCTTTTACGACTCAATATTCCACTAGTTACATTTAGTTCTTCCATATTTGCTCTTTCTTGTTCTCTATTTTACATGTTTATCTTGATTATTTCATACCTATCAATTTCAAATTGTTATACTTATATAATGTTGGAAATGAGATCTTCCATTGGAGCATGATCAGTTTACCATGAATTATACTATTAAAGAAAAGAATGATTTTGCCTTTCCCAACAACTATCAATTGCAAATTGCTCTTCAGCTACACTGAGGGAATCTGTACTAATCTCAGCTCTCCATGCTGGAGTTTTGTCTGTCTTGGGCTTGCTCATTTCTTATACATGCTGTTAAAACTGTTGTGTTTTCCTACGTACCACTGCTCAGTTGTGTTCAGAAGACATTGTTTCCTTGTAGTAGTCTTGTAGGCATAAGGTTATTGTATAATTCAAATGCTAATTTCTGTACCTCCCATATCTGGCTTCAGTCTCTGTTCTGAAGAGCTCATGTTTCAATGCTATATAAACATTGCTCCCCAATTGTCCCCTGATATGCCAAAAAAAAAAAAAAAAGTGGCTTACAGTCAATCACTGAGCAGGGGAGAGAATAGGATTGGATTTCCTGCCCTCAAGGGGAGGAAGAGTTAGGGAGAGGAAGGAGGAGAATTCAAAAGGAGACAGAGACAGGAGAGACAAGGAAAAGACATTTAGCTGAAGCAGGAGCCACCAAGTGCAAATATTTCTAAGATTTATGCTGGGGGAAGACAGATTATCATAGTGGATTAAGAATATGGTAATAACCGTTCAGTTTTTGTGTTGTAAGGCATGGTTAACAAATAATATAAAGAATCTCAATTATTTAGATCATAACCAGGTTAAGAGTAAAACAGAGAAAAATACAATCATATAAACTTACAGTAATATTGTCTACTTTCTTTGTCTCTCATACTCTTTCTATGCTCTCTTCCACAAGTGATTCTTGAGATTTTGTAAAAGGTGTGTGATATAGATATCTCATGGATGGGTGAAAATCTCACAGTCTCTTATTCTCTGCGCAACAAATATTTATGGGTCTCTGTTAATTACTATTCTGTAAATAGCAATGTCTTTGATAGACATTGGCAGATTCATTAATTTATGGGAATAAACATAATTAGGAATCAATTTAATACTATATTTATATAGGAGAATAATAGTAGTTAATTTTTCCTCTTTGGCCTATGCACAATGCGTTTAACTAGAAGTTTCTGGCACAAAAACTGTTTCAAGGTTTTGGATTCATGTTGTAAATTTGGACTTAAATACAATCCAAAAATTATTGGTTACTTCAATGACATTCAAGCCACTGCAGCACAAGTGGGCAGGTTTTGCAAGTAGCTCATGAGAATTGGGAAAATCAAAGAGGGCTTCACAATTTTGTGTGTAATATCTTCTTACACTTTGCAGAAATACAAGAAATACATATTTTTTTTCTCTAAAAAGCAAGAAAAATTTCCTAGCCTTTATACCTCTGCTTGGTTAAGTAAGATGAATATTATATCAAAACCATTTCACTCAGTCTTGTTCCTGTTCACATTGTGTTCTGATATCATGCAAAAATAGATTGTCTGCAAAGCTCATGCATGAAAGAAAGCAGTTTACTATGCCTAGAACTTTTATATCTGCCACCTATTCACAACTCACTGTCGATTTTGAGAGATGATCTAATTAATCTAATGAATGTAAAAGAATAAAAGAGAGTAATTGGAAGAAGAAGGAAAGTAGAGGCTTCTTTTAAACATACTGGAATAGCTTTGCCTACAATGTTGATTAAATGTCAAAAACAGATATGAATAACACAATTGTAAACTATTTTAAAGATGGAAAATGACCATAGGGTTACTGTAAGTGCTATTGAAAAAATGGACCTGACTTTCTGATCTATGTAGAGTGACTATGGCATAATTTTCTCTATGCTTTTGAAATAAGAGATACATTTATTTAGGGTGGTGGAAGCATTGGCTATATGTTCAGAATAAAGTAGCATCCACTGTTTAATGCATACAAAGCAGGTACTCTTAGTAAGATCTGATTTAGTTGGTGACATTTTCAAGCACAGTGCATTTAATGGAGCTACTCCAAAACATCCCCCTTTTCACTTGTGGATTAGGAGTAGCTTCAAAGTTCTCCATGTTACCATTGATCACCTACATTTAAAGTACTATAGAAGCTTATCTATAACAAAGAGAATGTGTAGAGAGAGATCAGAATGAAGAAAATGGAAGATGTATTTAAACACTTTCCCAAGTAGAGTGTCCCATCCATCCAGTATTTGTCACCATTAATTTTTTCCAAATAGAATCAACTTTATTCTCCATTGAACATTAAATATGATGGTTTCATTAAAATGGCTTGTAAAATTCCTTGGGGAATCTTTCAGACACCCCAATGAATAAGCAATCTCTTAAATTATAGATATGTAGCTTTGATAAGTTCACTTTCCCAAGCTCTACCTCTTCCAGTCCCTTGGTACAAACTCAGCTTAAGGCACTTAAAGTTAACATGGCAGAAAAATAATGGAATCCATAAAATGTACTAATAGATTGTAGTTGACTATGGCTGGAGAAGGAACATTTGCTCATAGGGAAACATGAGCATGCTTCATTTCACCGAATGACCAAGAAGAGGGAAAGATGCAGTTATATGAGCTGATAGCACAGCAGGAAAAGGAAATAAACTAGAAAAGCACTAGGGAAAACTTCCAGAGTACTGTGGTTTGAGCCATGCTGACACATTGAGAGCAGTCAAGCAAAAGTTGATCCTTATACTGTCTGTGACTTGCAGAACACTTAACCAAGCAGAGTGGGAAGCTCTTGTGTCAATACAGTATGCTCCTTGATTTAAGCAGTTACAAAAGAAAGGTAAGTTCATATTCTGGAAATTTTGGACTGACATATTAAATCCAACATTTCTGTTTGGTAACATGAGTAAAGAGTATGTATCCATAGTTCTCATTCAGCTCTACATCCAAACTAAAGATTTATGCATTAGCAGTAAAATCATCAAGATGACAGAGAGATAATGTTTTCAAAAATGAAGTCTATCCTTTTCTAAAAGAATAGACAATTTTAAAATATCAAAGTAGCGTCTTCTAAAATGAGTGCAACTTATAACTCTATTTTCTCTATTTTAATCCTGAATTAGCAAATGATATAAAGATTTTCATCAAGTTGCCAGAAAGAATACAAAGGAAGAGATATGTTGTAGGAAACAGAAAGAATAATAATTAAATACTTTATGAAATGCATTTTGAGTGGACTGAAAAGTTGAATAGTTGATTATGAAATTGGGAATAGAGTGAAGGGCAGGCTATACTTAACTACTGCACATTGTTTGAAGGTATGGAAATGTTGCATCAAACTGCATTAAGACACTGGTTGAATATATGCTAATAAGTATTCAGAATTTTAGATTAGAACCCAAGTATGAACAAGTTAACCCAGAATCACATGAGAGGGAGTGGACACAAAGGAGAGTTGAAGACAAGCAATAAACACATAGACAGGTCATTATTAAAGGCAGATCAACATAGAAGAGGGAAATCTCATGGGGCCCTAAACCTAGACAAAGAACTATGGGCCACTAAGGAATGCTAAGAATAGAGGAACAGTGTGTCCCAGGGAGGGCACAATACTGCTTAGCCAACACAAGTGATCAGGCTGAAGTCACATTATAGGTAACACTAAATGGGCTGAGCAGGTTGTTTTTATATATTTAGGAATATGTAAAAACAATTAAACAAGACTAGGCCATGAATATGGGAAAGAGTGAGAGAGCAAGGGTGAGGGGCATTAAGAGTTGCTAAAGGGAGAAAGAAGGGGAAAAGATGTAATTATATTTTAGTTTGATAATTTGATTTTGAGCACATGAGTATCAGTGATACTATAGTTATTCTGCTATTAATTTTTTGTATCTTTAAGGGAGTTTAGTTTATTACCCACTTTTCCCTTGGAAGTGGTGGTCCAGTAAAGATCTTTGTGAAAATAAACAATAAAGCGGTACTTTAAAAATGAATGCTGTTTTTAAAACTTGGGTTTTGTTAGGCATTTATTCACTTTTTCACAAGAAGAAAATGTTTAAATATATTACACAATTAATTCATAGATCACCCAATATTTTCATTTTATAAACAACTTGAAATCATTCACAATATGTATCATGACATAAGGTACTTCCTGTATGATCCACCCTAAGGGTACAATTATTCTTTTTGCAGTTTGATTTTATCTCATATATTTGAGTTTTCTGTACATAAACTGAGAGTTACTCAAATGTTTATAGATTTAAGTTTTAAAATGAAAATTATACTCTAAGTACTCACCAACAAAAAGAAGACAATACAATCAGATAATGAGAAAAAGCCAAAGACTCTTAGCCAAAGAGACATACCAGATAGATAACAAGTTCTTGAATATATTCAGCCTCATCGTCTATTAGAGAGGCGTAAATAACATCTACAACATCCTACCTACTCTAGTCAAGAGGCTAAGCTAAGAATATATATAGTCAATTCTGGCAAGGGATTTGATAAATTGCATCATTCTAATACATGATGGAGAGACTGTAAAACAGTAGAAATATTGTGACAGATAGGTTGATAATTATGATGGTTAATTTTGGCTGTCAACTTGAAGGCATAGACAACAATCAAGCAGATATGCCTCTGAATGTGAGTGAGACATTCTCGTTGGCCGCGTTTCAGACTAAATAACAAGAAGGGGCAAGCAGCATCTTTTCTCTCTGCTTTCTGCCTGCAGTTGTATGTGACCAGCCATATCACACTCCAGTCATCAAAGTCAGAGCTGTTCTCCCTCCCATGGCTATGGATGCAGAGCAGAGAACATCATGATTGTTTCAAGTTTGGATTGTCACAGTAATGAAAACCTACACTAAAGATTTTTTTAAGTTTTTTTTTTTTTACATGAATGGAAGTTTTTATTTCTATGGGTTATATTTAGTTTTGTGGTGTTAAACCTGAGTGTTAAACATTGAGAGAACTTTATATTATTTTGATTAAATTTCTTATTGCCATTACAAAGAACCACTAAACCATGAGCTGAGATAAATGGTTAACTTTTGAAGATGTATATAACAACACTCTCAATGTTATAAAGAAGAGTTTGCCTTCAGCTTATTTGACTAATGAGAGAGTTAATTTTTTATTGCAATGGATGCTGGAATGTGTATGTACTTCCTTAAATTTCATTTCTCATGTATTATTAAACTTTAAATCTTCAAACATTAAATGTTCTTTAGTAAGTAAATATCAAACAAATTGTGGTATAACCACATAACAGAAAGCTACTTAGCAAGTAAGAAAGTAATATCAACAGTATAAGCAGCAATACCATTTAAATCCTAAAACAATATGAAATAAATAATGCTAATCTAAAAGAGTGATATTTATATATGATTCCACACAAATGATATTCTTGAAAGGAAATTTCTATTTTAAAAAAGGTAGTGAATTTAAGGAGCTAGGAAAGGGAGGGATGGGTGTGCATAAAATGCCATATAAAGATCTACGTGGGCATGTAAGTGCTCTAACTGTGAGCATTTTAATACCCCTGTGTTGCATAGTAGAATTGCAACATACTATCAAGGGGAAGGAAATTAAGGCTATGGGCTCTGGATAACATATCTACCTCCCATGTTACTTCTTATGATTGCATCGAGAATACACAATTACCTTAAGTTAATGTGATGATCAACTGAAACTGCTACCACAGCCCTCTGCACAGATTAGTAGTTAAAAACAATGAAAAATAAATGAGATTAGATGATCTGTAGTCACACAGTGAAATTTATTTTTAGAAAATGTTCACTACCACTTTCTTGTCATTGCAAACACTTAATTTCTTCCTTGCCTCATTTCCTCATAGAGATTAGGTGACAAAGGGGCCACTTTCACTTGCTTCTTTCTGAGTGACACATCCCTACTGTGGGTGATGCAGCAATGAGTACTAAGCAGTCAACTTAATGTGCAGTAAGTATCTGCAACGACATTCTTCAAGAGGAAGTCAAACAATCCCTACCACTGGGTGGCAATGGGTTAGTGAATTTCAGCCAAAGTCTTCTGAGCCCCAATGAGTGGGACATGCACATTTCAAAATCTGTTGCAAGATTTACCCTCACACTTGTTTAAAAAGCTATAGAAGAATTGTTTTAATATAACTGGGAGATTATGGTTATATACACCTTCAAAAGACACTTATTTATCCTCACTTAGAACGTTTATGACAAAAAAAGAACCTCCTCTCAGCTGCATCTGGTAACACACAGGTGAAATAAGATCCTGCAACAAGCAGGCATTTAACATTTGTTCAGCACAGCAGTTGAAGGGCCAGCTTGTCTGTAAGTTTTAGGATTTACAGCTTAGGCATCACCTAAGATCTGACAAACAGGGTTGTCAGGAAGCAACAAGATGAAAGGAAGAGGAAAGAAGCCATCATGACTTTTACAAAACATATCTAGGAACACATAGTGAAATCTCAAAATTATTTTAATCCATTTTAACAGACAGCTCCTAATGGCATTCACTTTCCAATAAAAAAAATGAAAACCAGAAATTTGACATTTTACACCTAGAAAATGAGCCTCACAGCATGTTTCCTTCCGTTTCACTGTTTATTGAGAAGCTGCTTTATGCAGACTCCACCAGCATTTTTTTGACATTTGAACACAAGTCCTTCTTAGTGTTTTTCTTAATATTTGAAAAGAATGACCCCTTAGAAAAGCTGTTTTTGCAGGCTTCTAGTGAGTACATGACATTGCCTTTAGGTTTTTCTAGCACTTATTCTCATGTCCAAACAGGAAATTAGACAGCTGTAAAAACTATCCTACAACCAACACACCAAAAGGATCAAGAACATAGACTTTGTTACCTATTAATGGGACAATTTGCCCTAGGGGTGCTACCATATAAGCCCCCAGTGCAAGAGGAAGTTCTTAGCCCTCATATGACTGTTGAACTGAGAGGGGCTGATATGTAGGGACACTCCATATGGGAGGAGTGGGATGGGTGGGGGAGGGAGGAGAGGGTGGAAGGAGGGTACTGTGATGGTAACTTGAAGAAATAAATAAACAAAGAAACAAAAAAACCAATAACCAACAAAAACAAACATGAACACAGTGCTCAGGACTCTTATCCTCTTTCTAGTGTAAATCTTCTCACTGTCTCTGAATAAAGCCTGGGAATATTTACTCTTAGTTCTTTGTTACAGGAAATTCAATTGTATGTGCATGTGTGCATGCATGTGTGTCACCTTTCTCATAGCTTCATTCTAGAGATGTAACACATTTACCGTTTTCATGTATAACAAGGCTGACTCAAGACCATGGTCAGACCAAGTGAAGCACAGGCAGATAGCTAAGGCAAATAAAAAATCACTTCCTTAATTTGCATAGGACTAGATCAAGTGTGAAGACTCTACCGTCTTCCCAAATGTTACATAAAGGAAGAGAAAACTTATGACAAAACTGGCTTAAACGTTTCAAGTTTAAGTTAGTTGGAGAACTATTTAAAACTTTGCCCGAGTTACTGTGCATCAGATAAGCTTAATGGTTACAACCAGAATCAAACTATTAACTGGAAGCACAGACCTTATAGGAAATATGGGGAGTTTTTATATTATAGTGAACCACATACTAACAATTTTCATTCACAGGAGAGAACTCTTAAATATCTGATGAAGTGAGTGATGGTTTTGTCTAATTTCAATAGCACAAGCTCTCTCCTCTCAGTAGAATTTAAGTAGAGCAACATCTACTTTAGTCAGAATGTAGATTCTCTGGTATGATAGTCAGGTCAGCTATATTTTAACAAACCAAATGTCTTCAAAATTAATCAGTGAATTTGTTTTAAAGGCTATAACATGCTATGTCTCTAAAAGGAGAAGACAATTGGAGAAACAAAAAAATGTTTTAAGATTACTACGATCTCAATACTCAAAAATATCATAAAAGTTATTGTGTTATTTTTTACCTTTAAAACAGTCAAATATGTGTTCCTCATAACTTGTACTTGATGAATATGTAATCACATATATTTGAGTTTAGGAAAGATGAGGTTTTCTATGTTATAGTTTTTCTGTGAATTTATGGACAATCAAAAATTGTATATTCCTTCCTATCTTTCCAGGCATGGTGAAATAAGCTGGAACTGACAGGGGAATTTCCTCACTGCTTCTGGGCTTCTATCGTATTGGAAAAGGCAAAAGTTTTACCAAGCTGTGAACCTGACATACTATGAGACCAACCTATCAGGCAAGGTGTGAGCACCAGTACAATAGTAGCATAACTATTATGGGGTAATCAACTACTTTCTGATTGGATTTGAGAACCATTCCCTAGAAGGTATTCACACCTGTAAAATAATAGAGGAGTGTTCATTTCTTCAGAGGATATTTATATCACTCTATCTCAGGTTCAAGGAACATTGTAGCAGAGGGAACAGACAAAACTCAAAATCTGGAAGGTAAGAATGGTTGGGAAAGACTATTGTCTGAAAATGAAATAGCCATTGTAATCATGATCATGTAACAAATAAGGCTGTCTCCACAGGGCTTAATTGAGACTGTGACTATCAGGTGGGCGTGGTGGTGACACCTTTAATCCCAGCACTTGGGAGGCAGAAGCAGGGAGATCTCTGTGAGATTGAGGCCAGCCTGGTCTACAAAGCAAGTCCAGGACAGACAGGGATGTTACACAAAGAAACCCAGTCTCAAATAATAATAATAATAATAATAATATTTAAAAAAAGACTGTGCTTGTCAACAATCAATCATGGATCAAAGAGAAGCTCACAGGACCCTACTACCCACTACTGAATAATTCATAGCTGATGGCTTCTGGGAAGAGGAACAGTCATTGTTTTCCATTGGGTATGCACTAGTAACCTCAACAGGCTCCAAATTCATGATAACTCTGACTAATTTGCTTAAATCAGAGAATTACGAAACTGGGAAATTTGTGGGGTTGAGTGAGATGAGAGGAATGCAAAGGCTGATTGGGTAATCAGCAGATTCAGAAGACATTGCATGAAAAACACATCCAAATTTCCAAAAGGACACATTTATTAAAAGTTATTTTTAAAACTGTATATTCATTCCCATAGTATTGATAATGATTTGTTGGATTTCTTTCTTAAATATGCATACATGAACTGAAAAGAAAATAGCTTAATTGTCTTACAGGCTAAGTTAAATGGCCGGTTTGATCAGAAGTATCCCACTATGACATTGATTTCTCCAAGCTTATATGTTTTTGTGATATGTTTGTTATGTGTGAGAAGAGTGTTCAGTTCTTAAAACTGCAAACCTCCAAGGCCTTGAGTTATTATTTGAAGACTTCACAGTCAACCAGAAATATGATTTCAGAGACCTTGTGGAGATGTTTTCAAAGGCATCTTGTCTGAACTTTAATATAAATGGAAATATTTTATCATTGATTTGACATTTAAAATACATCTTAGCTAGATATAAAATGTACTGAATTACAAACTTTTCTCTGTCAAAACTATAAATCTTCTCCTACCAAATTCTTGTATTTGTTATAAAAGAGAAGACAAGGTTTATGATGATTTGTATTCTTGTAGAGATAAGCAGAATTTTCTACCTGAATGAATATCAGTTGGCTTTTGTTTTTCACTAAAATAGAAAATATCTCAAGTGTTTGCTAGATGTAGGTCTCATCCTATGATTTTTTTTCTTATAACAATGTGATTTTTATCTGTATCATGAGTTCTATAACAAATTACAAACAGATCAGTCTTGTATTACTGCTTCTGTGATTATTTTGGTATTATCTCAGGGATTCTGGCAACTCATAGATTAAATCTTTCTTTCAGACTCCATATAGCCCATATCATCTGTCATTGTTTTGATATTTTTTCTCATCCATTCTAGAGGAGTGAGCCTGAGAGGGAGAATTGCCATTTCTTGAACAGTACAGATGATTCGGTATCTCTATTCTGCTCCTGCAGTTCTCATTTCTGTAAAAACATTTATATTCATATCTCACTGAGCTACATTTCCTAGCCCTTAAGGTCTTATCGGCAAATTGCCGATGGGTTGTCTCTAGAAGATCATTAGTTAAATTCCATAAATTGATTTGGGAAAAAACGAATAGGAGACAAAGTAGGAAGCATCCTTATTATCAGTTAATGTCTATGATTTGTTACTATGAAATATCAGAGTTACAAGAAGGCACAAAATATCAAGTTCCTAGTGTCAATGTGATCATGAAAATCTGGGGAAATAGCAAGGACAGTAATTATTTATTTAAATTCATATCTGACATTCATGTATATTATATATAGTATATATTTTCCTTTGAAATATGTATTTCTTACTTAACATTCTCTGATCAAGTGTCCCTTTTCCTCACTTATCCCTTCCCAGTACTACTAAATGCCTCTTCCCAGTTCCCCTCCTACTTTCATGCCTCTTTTTGTGACCCACTTTGAAGTCAGGACTTGAGGTGCCTTGAATGAGAATGGCCCCATAGGCTCAAATATTTGGATACTTTCTGCTCAGTCCGTGGGATGTTTAGAAAGAAGGACACACGGGCTTATTGAAGGTTTGTCACTGAGGGCAGGATTGAGGTTTTACACATCGTGCCATGCCCAGTCTCACTCTCTGACTCCAACTTGCAATCCAGATGTGAGTTTTGATTACTTCACAGAGGCCACACCAGCTTGTCTGACTTTGCTATCCCTGCCACGATGATCATGAACTTTGAAACTACAAGCAAGCCCTAGCTAAATGTCTTTTTTTACAAGTTGCTTTAGTCATGGTGTCTCTTCACAAGCAGTAGAGTGTAACCGAACTTTTAAATTATTATTTATTTAACACTTATTTATTTATTTATTACTAAATTCACTTACAACAAACACCAACAATTTCTTAACTATTAATCCTATAAATTCCTACAACCCCTTTAACCTATCCACTAAACCTATTGATAATTATTTTTCTAACCTTTTAGAATGATACAGTCTCTGGGGCAGGTCCTCAGTCATCAGGAACACAGTCTTCGTTGTAGATTCTTTAACGCACTTAGCAGTCCTTTTTCTGGATCTCTCAGATGCAGATTCGTCAGGGTAAGTTGGTTATTGCAGTCTCACCTTAAATAAGGCTTCATGCTTTCTTTTCTGTGGGAGACTCCAGACTCCAGGTGTCTGCAGGCCAACTTACTTCTTTTGAATCAGGAACTCAGCTGCTCTGCCTCAGTCCTTAAAGCCAGGCACAGTTTCCCCTAGGACACTGATCAGACAGATCAAACCCCTCCAGGCAAAAGCTGAGCCTCAGGGTCCAGTCCTTGGCCTTTTGGTGTCTTGCTCAGGCTTTCTTTGCTCACCAGCTTCTTTCTGCTTCAGGGAAATCTGGCCATCAAATGATGGCCAGCACTTTTTTCAGCAGGACTCTTTGAGCTCTCTAGCATCAGGGGCCTCTTCCCTTTCTGGGCTCCATGCACTGTCCTTTAATAGGAGGAACTCTGTTTCAGCTTAATTTGGGCTCCGCCCACTTAGCAGCTGAAAACAAAGTCAGGCCAGATACTTTGTTTCCTCAAGTCTATTGAGTCTTTCCTGTTTTTCCTGACTTCAACTTTGTTTTTCAGTCTATTGAGTATTTCCTGTTTTTCCTGACTTCAACCTTGTTTTTCAGTCTATTAAGTCTCCTGTTTGTTTCCTGTTTTAGTCCACATACTGATAATGCTCTTCATGCCCCGAATTAAGAGACAGTATCAGAAACCCCTATATATTTTCTAAATCTAATTTATCTAACCCCTACAGTAGAGTTTTAACTGAGACACACATCTAGGAGGAATAAGGTCTGCCATTGAGAAGAAACAAGGCCTGCTGTTAAAACCATTTAACATGGTGCATGCCTGGCTGGGCTTCCATGTGCACCTGACCTGAGAGACCTGCCGCAGACCTGCCCCAGCATGCCTGAACATGCCCAGCCTGAGACCTGCCTGGAGATTGATGACGCCACACCGTGGTATGGGTAGTGAGAAATGAGCCAATGAGGAAGAGCTGTAGTAGCCTTAGCCTGCAGTTCGGGAGCCAATGAGACTCTGGGTGGAGGATATAAAGGGAACCCCCTCTTTTGGAAATAGACAAGTCTGCTTTTGACTCTTATCAGACTCCCGGAATCTGGGTCTTGATTCTGCGCCATCTCATCCCTGCCCCCAAGAATCCTGGGCATGGGCCCTGACAACACACACAGCAAAGATTTATGGTCCCTTGGTAACATTGAGTAAGGTCTCTGCTGAATTCTGAACTTCTCATCTGGATCCTTATGGGACAGACTGAATCATCAGTTGCAAGAACAAAGACTTTTTGGAAATGTATAACCTCTTTAGTTCCGCATCTACTTATCGCAGGCAGTGAGGTATTGCCAATTACTGACTATGGTCTTGAGGCCAAAAGTCTTGATCCTTCCCTGAGAAAACACATTGGTCAATCCCAGAAGTCCACTGTGGATCAGGCAGCTTCTAGACTTTACTTGAGGTTGGTGTCTAGACGTTCACTTGAACTTCCCATTCTCAGTCCGTATTTCTAAAATAAATCACTCATCTATTGATGCATCATATCTTTCTAGGACAGAATCTAAATAAGGTATTATAATATTTTGGACTTTAGCTTGAAAATAAAAATCAGAAATACAGTCCACAGCATAGTCATTGCCTCCCAAATGCCTGGAGATAAATTTTAGTATGTTTTTCAAGAAGCAAGTCAGATAATTTATGCAACTTCACATTTAAGAATGAAGAAACATTGTACAGGATTTTTTTAGATATCCTGAGTTTTTTTGGTTTTTCTATGAAGTTGAAGTTCTTTCAAGATTTTTAAAGAATTGTGTTGGGACTTTGATTGCATTGAATCTGTCTATTGCTTTGGTAAGATGGCCATTTTTTACTATGTTAATCCTATCAACCCATGGGCAGGGAGATTTTTCCATTTTCTCTATCTTCTTTAATTTCTTTCTCAGAGACTTGAAGTTCTTATCTGTAGAAAATAGCTAATTAAACTATTTACAGTATTTATATTGTCATTAATTGGTCAGCAGCCATTAATTATTAACCTGCCATTATAAATGAACACACAGAGACCACATGGATTTTAACAAGCCTTGGCTGGAATTGAACATTCTTGGCCCATCTAAGCTAGCTCTTAATTCTATTACCAAAATATGACCCCATATATACATATGTCCCCCTTGGACTGCCATTCTCCACACTATGCTGATGTTCCTGGTAATGTGGAATGAGGTTCTTTTCTCTAACTCATAGTGTGTGTCCTAATTTTTCGAGAGAGGATTTCTCTGTGTATCCTTGTCCTGGACTCACTCTGTAGACCAGGCTAGCCTTAAACTCACAGAGATCAGCCTGCCTCTGCCTCCCCAGTGCTAGGATAAAGGCATGCACCACCACACCCAGCGATTAACATGTGCTTTTAGGGGCAAAATGCCCCTTGAAACCAGTTCTCCAGTGGTTGCCCCACACCTAAGGAGACTGGCTTGTGACTCCTTTCTCTTTACACAAATTTAAGATTATGTGTATTTATTCATTAGATGAGTAAGGACATTATTAAACTTAACATCAAGGAAGAAAATGTATCACTTTTGAATTCTAGACTGTCTTTAGTAAACAGTCTTATCTTCTCAGCAGGGTTCCTGCCCTGCCTTCATTGTTTAAACTAGGCTGGTCTAAAATTAAGAGATCTTCCTGTTTCTTCCTCTAGTGTGATGGGATTAAGGGTGTGTGCTAGTACCACCCTGCTGAAATATTTCACTTAAATCCCAGATATTAGTAATTCTGTAACCCAGACAACAACTTTGAACTATAGTGACAATTTGAAATATTCCCCAAATCTTCAAAAATCTCTTATGTTTTAGCAATGCCAACCCAGAAAAATTTCCTTTTTACCTCCCAATATAGGAAAATCAAAGATATCTAAACAAAAATCAAGCAAAGAAACAACATTCCAAAAGCCTTGGCATGTCTAACCGTGCCATCACATGCTGCAATTAAAGCTTTGTTCATTAATCCTGAGAATCTAGTTTTGGCTGCACTTCACTGGCAGGCCAATACCAGAAACCCCTGACAGGCACCTATCACTCAGGGAGAGGTGATCAGTTTTGTATTATCTCTCAGGAAAGGCCTCACTCTTTCCCCCATTATCATTGTTGGCAATTTAGCATTCCATCTGTAAATTCTTTCCTTTAAGGCTATCCTAGTCTGAATTTTCTCATAAAAGATACACAGAACCACAATTGTCAGGGTAAAAATCATTTCCATGCTAAGAGGAACAAACTCAATTGGAATCCACAACTATTGAGGCATTATGAATTCCTCCATTTTTAATCTAGGTGTTTAATTCTGCTCTCAAGTTCCATAGAAGGCTGCCAGTTTTTTAGTATGTAAGGAGAGCTAAGGTTTCCATCTTTGTTGCAAGGCAGTAGCTTTTGTTAAGGGAGCCACTCCTTTGAAATGTATTTGGGCTCTGCTCCCTGCTATTTGGGTAGGAAACTACCTTTTACCAAGGGTTCTCAGGCTGTAAGCATGGATTCTAATTGCTGTAGTTGGGTGCCATACATTTTTAAAAAATTAATTAAATTATGTTGGGCACCATTTGTAGAAATAATCAATTAAATTATTTACCAATATTTATATTATATTTAATTGGCTTGGCGGTTGTTAATCCTTATGCAGCCATTATAAATGAGCACACAGAGACCACATGGATTTTAACAAGCCTTGGCCTGAATTGAGCAATTTTGGCCCATCTAAGCTAGGTCTTAATTCTATTACCCAACTATGACCCCACATATACATATGTCCCGCTTGGACTGCATTTCTACACACTATGCTGATGTTCCTGGTCATGTGGAATGAGGTTCTTTTCTCTAACTCCTGGTGTATGTCCTCATCTTCCTGCTCCTGGCTGGAATGAATTAATCCTCTGTGTAAAATGCAGGGTTCCTGTTCTAATCTCAGGAAATCATGCCTTTCCCTGTCTTTATGTAATCTCAGGTCTCAGCATTTTATTTAACTGATCAGAAACAATGTCAAAGTAACAGACAGCAAACAGGACCGATTAATTAACATTTAGAATGCTTAACACTACCCCATCACTTATCACATACAACTTTCACTTACTTGGTTAGCATTATGCCATGATATTTTATAATATTTCTGACTATGTTAAAGCTATTTTCCCCTAATTTCTTTCTCTGCCATTTCATCATTTGTATATAGGAGGACTAACTTTTTAAAGTTAATTTTGCATATAGTCACTTTATTGAAGGTGTATATTATCTGCAGGAGTTCCCTGGCAGAATTTTTCGGGTCACTTATGCATACTCTCATATCATCTGAGAATAACAGTACTTTGATTTCTGTTTTTTTCCAATTTGTATTCCCTTGATCTCTTTTACCTGTCTTATTGCTCTAGCTAAAACTTCAAGTACTTTATTGAGTAGATACAGAGAGAGTGAGCAACCTTGACTTGTCCCTGATTTTAGAGGAATTGCTTTAATTTTCTCTCCATCTCATTTGATGCTGGCTATTGAATTGCTCTGTATTGCTTTTATTGTATTAGCTATGCATTTTGAATTCCTGATCTCTCCAAGGTTTTTTATCATGAAGGGTATTGGATTTTGTCAAATGTGTTTTCAACATCTAATAGATGACCATGTTTTTTTTTTTCTTTCAGTTTGTTTATATAGTGAATTATATTAATGGATTTTAATATGTTGAACCTTGCCCGAATCTCTAGGATGAAGCCTAATTGATCATGTTGGATGATTGTTTATTTTTATGTTTTCTTGAATTTGGTTTGGAAGTTATACTACAGAGCAATTATAATTAAAACTACATGGTATTGTCATAAAATCAGACAGGTTTATCAGTGGAATTGAATAAAAGCCCAAATAAATCTACACACCTATGGACACTTGATTTTTAACATAAAGCCTAAATAATGCAATTCCAAAAACAGAGCAACTTGAACAAATAATGTTGATCTAACTGGATATCTGAATGTAAAAGAATACAATTAGATTCGTATCTTTCACCCTGAACAAAGATTAAGAACAAGTAGATCAAAGACCTCAAAATAAAACCAGATACACTAAACCTTATAGAAGAGAAAGTAACAAATAGTTTTGGTCACATTGGCACAGAATACAACTTTCTGAAGAACACCAGCAGCTCACGCACTAAATCCAGTAGATAATAAATGGGACCTCATAAAACTGAAAAACTTCTGTTAGGCAAAGGACACCATTAAAAAACAAAACAGCAGCATACATAATGTGAAAAGGTATTCACCAAACCCACATCTGACAGATGGTTGATATCAAAGTATATAAAGAAATTAGACATCAACCAATCAAATAACTCAATTAAAAATATGGTACAGATCTAAATAGAGAATTCTTGAAAGAGTAATCTCTAATGGCCAAGAAAAACTTAAAGAATCGTTCAAAATCTTTAGCCACCAGAGAAATGTAAATCAAAACGACTCTGAAATTCCAGCTTACACTTGTCTGAATGGCTAAGATAAAAAATTCAACTGACAGATCAGGCTGGAGAGGATGTGGAACAAGGGGAAGACTCCTCCATTTCTGATAAGAGTGCAAACTTGTACATACAGCCACTTTGGAAATCAATGTGATGTTTTCTCAGAAAACTGGGAATAGATCTACCTCAAGGCTCAGCTATACCACTCCTGGGTATATACCCAAAGGATGTTCCACCATACCACAAGGACACTTGTACAACTATGTTTGTAGCAGCTTTATTGATAATAGCCCAAAACTGGAAACAGTCTAAATGTCCCTCAATCAAATAATGGATAGAGAAAATGTGGTACATTTATGCAAGAGTATTACTGAGCTATAAAAATGATGGAAACATGAAATTTGAAGACAAATGGATGAAACTAGAAAAGATCATCCTGACTAAGGTAACCCAGACCCAGAAATATACAAACACTTGATAGTATCCACCTATAAATGGATATTAGCTACATAGTACAGGATAGCCATGCTACAATCCACAGATCCAAAGAAGCTAAGTAGCAAGGAGAGCCCAAGGGGATACCCTTAAATATTACTGAGAAGGGGAAATAGAATAGAAATCATGGGATGATGGAGGGATGAGACTAGATGGGGGAGGAGGTGGGAGGAACGGGGGGATCTGGTCTTGGGAGGACCAAGGGAAATAGTACCAGAAGAATTAACTGGATTGGGGGGGAGGCATCTCTGAGACAAGCTAGAAACCTAGGTCAGTGGAACACCCCAGGAATCAATGAAGGTTATCCTAGCTAATACTCCTAGCAATAGGGGATAAGGAGCCTGAACCAGCCATCTTTTTTAACCAGGCAAGATTTCCACGGGAAAACAATCCCGTCACAAAACTTTCAACCTACAATCTGTCCTGCTTACAACAGATGCAGGGGTAAAGATGTAGGAGAAATTAGGAACATGACTAAACAATGAGTAACCCCAGCTTGAGACACAAGTCATGAAAGAGAGTCCACCCCTGTCCCAATTAATGATATGCTATTACACTTGCAGACACGTTCTAGCATAACTGTTATCCAAGAGACTTCACTCAGCAACTGATGGTAGCATATGTAGAGACCCACGGCCAAACATTAGGTGGAGCTTGGGGAATCCTGTGGAAGACTGGGAGAGAGGATTGTAGGAATCAGAGGGGTCAAGGACATCACAGGAAAACCTAAAGAGTCAATCACTTGGGCCAATAAGGGCTCACAGAGACTAACCTGCCAACCAGGGAACCTGTATAGGACTGACTTAGGCCCTCTGCTCATTTGTAGTAGTGGTGTAGTTTTGTCTTCTTGTGGGAGTCCTAATAGCAGGAGTGGGGGCTATCACTGGCTCTGTTGCCTGCCTTTGGGAGGCTTCCCATAACTCATCTACCCTCAATAGGAGATGTTCCTAGTCTTACTGTTACTTGATAGACCAAAGCTGGTTGATATCCACGGGATGCATCCCCTTTTCTGAAGGGAAAGGGAAGAAGAATGGATGGTGGAGAGGGGAGGGAGGTAGGGAGAAAGATTTGGGGAGGGGAGAAAGGGGAAACTGTGTTCAGGATGCAAACAAATTAATTAATTAATTAAAAAATAAAGTAACATGCTTCCACCCTATAGCTCTCCTCTTTACCTAACCAATCTGGGTCTGTGAACTGTAGCTTGATTAGCATTTACTTAACAGCTTCTATCCACTTAAGAGAATACATACCATATTTGTCTTTCTGAGTTTCCTCACTCAGGATGATTTTTTTTTCTATTTGCATCAATATGCCTGCAAACTTAGTTATGCATTTTTAAACAGCTGGGTAATACTCAATTGTGTAAATATACCATACTTTCTTTACCCATTCTTCAGTTGAGTGACATATAGGTTGTTTCAGGGTCTAGCTATAATGAACAAAATCATACTTAACATAGCTGAGTAATTGTCCCTGTGATAGGAAGAGCATCCTTTGAGTATATCCCCAAAAGTTTTATAGTTATCTCTTGAGGTAAATCAATTCAAATTTTCTGAGGAACTGCTAGACTGGTTTCCATAGTGACTGCACAAGCTTTCACTCCCACTAGCAATGGAGAAGTGTTCTCCTTATTCTATATCCTTGCCAGCATGATGTGTCACTTGTATTATTGATCTTAATCATTATGACAGGTATAACTTGAAATCTCAAAGAAGTTTGGATATACATTTCCTGATGGCTAGAATATAGAACATTAAGTGTTTCTCGGTCATTTGAGATTCCTTTATTGAGAATCTCCTCTTTAGATGTGCACCCCATTTTAATTGAATTATTTAGTGTTTTAGTATCTAGATTCTTCCATTTTTTGTTTTGGACATTAGTCCTCTATCTAATATGGAGTTGGTAAAAAACATTTTCCCATTTTGTGGGCAGCCTCTTTGTCCAATTGATGGTGTCTTTTGCATCACAGAAGATTTTCATGAGGTCCCATTTATTAATTGTTGATCTTAGAGCTTGCACAATCCATGTTTTGTTGAGAAAGTTGTCTCCTACTGAAATGTGTTCAAGGCTTTATCTTCTATAATGTTCAGTGTGTCTGGTTTATGCTGAAATCTTTTATTCACTTGGACTTGAGTTTTGGCAGTGTGATAAATATGGATCTCTTTGCATTCTTCTATGTGCAGACATCCAGTATGACCAGCATTATTTGTAGAAGATGTTTTCTATTTTCCAGTGTGTATTTTTTGCTTCTATATCAAAGATCAGGTGTCCATAGGTGTGTGAATTTATGTCTAGTTTTTCAATTTGCTTCCACTCATCAACATTTCTTTTATGCCAATACCATGAAGTTTTTATTACTATAGCACATGTAGTATAACATGAAATCAGGAATGGTGCTCTCTGGGATGGGAAAATAGAATATATTCTGTAGCTTCTTCTGGCAAAACATGGGAATGAGTGCAGAGACCCACAGATAAATGTTATGTAAAAAGCATCTAAACTGGAGGAATGGATGGAGGGCAAACTATAGTTGGAGTACATTGTATGAGAGAAGAATATGAGTGAGCTAACTCAGACTCAGAAAGATACATGGTATATATTCACTTATAACTGGTTTTAGTCATACAGTACAGGATAACCATCCTACAATCAATAGACCCAAAAGAATAGGAACATAGACTTTGTTATCTGTTAGTGGAACACTCCACCCTAGTGGAACTGCCATGTATGCCCTCTGATCAAGACCAAGCTCTTAACGCTCATGTGACTAATGAACTGGGGGGGGGGGGGGGTTGATGCATGGAAGCACCACACACTGGAGGAGTAGGATAGATGGGAGAGGCGATAGAGGATGGGAGGTTGGGACCAAAAGGGGATGAGGGGAGGGCGCTGTAATGGAGATGTAACTTGAATAAATAAATGAATGCTAAAAATAAATGAAAGTATTCATCAATCAAATAAAAAAAGAACAAAGTATCAAATTGCTATGAAGTTCAACTAATTGTGTGCTTATAAAGGAAGCTTTCCCATGTATCCGACTAGCTTTGACCACTAGACTGAAGTTCTTCAGATATGTAGCTGTACCTTTGGGGAAACTGGGGAAACTTACTTTTTATGCTAAGCCGTCATTTCAGAAAAGCTTCATAACCAAGACAGTAATAAACTTAACCCAGTGCCATTTCATGTAGTCCAACAGATCCAGGGGAGCATTTAGTGCTAAGTTTCCTCATTCCAGTCATTTTCAGATATAGAAATTTAAACTTATGGGACAAATCACGGCTTATGGTCAAACAGCCACCTAAAGACCTTTGAATCTCCAACTCTAAACCATCATATAAGGTCATATCTTAATTCTGTAGGCATTCTTTGAATTGGAATACTTTATATTTCTGGAAGGTTTACTTTATCTGTTATTTGACAAAAATGTGATCATTCCTCTACCAAGAGGGTTATTTAGCATTTAAAGTCCACAAATTGAAACTGATTTTTCTATTTATCTTGATTGAGAGGAAGAAAGAAATAGTTTAAAATTCATATATGCAGCAAAATGCAGTGAAAAATCACTAATAATTTTCCTAATTTCACTTTAAAATTTCTAGCTATTATGAAATTCTTTATAATATTAGTCCCAAAATAGAATGGGGAATGTTCTTTGTTCAAAGAGTTCTTGTTTTAAGTACTTTGAAGAAATAATTTACAGAAGTAGGCAATGCTTATGTTACCTTAAAGATTTGGAAGAAGCTGAGAAGCTGGTTTTGGTAATTATGCTAGACATGTGCTGGCAGATTGAAATTTGTGCTTATCCTCAGTAACCAGGCTTCATTGAAAGCCCAGTCCACAACTACATGTTGTCACAAAGAATTCTTCCTTAGAGAAGCATTCACTCCTCCCTTTATAGATATATGTATGAATGATACATATCTCTATCATCTATATCTATCTATCTATCTATCTATCTATCTATCTATCTATCTATCTATAATCTATTTTTCTATTTATGTACCTATCTATCTGTTGAAGAAAGGTCTTATGCATGATTTTCCAAAGCTGATTTCAATGTTCAAAGATCTAGGTAATGCCCTATATGAAGCAATCTCTGATTAGATAACAAAAGTTACTGATGGCCAATTAGCTGGGTAGAAAGAGTATAGGAAGGCAGAACTTCCTGGGAAGATACAGAGCAAGCTCTCTTCATACCCCCCTACCCCCAAGACACAGACATGGACAGATGTGTGTCTATGAGCTCTGAAGGTACAGCAAGCCACATGGATAGTTGGGATTAGCTGGTCGGGTTCAATTAGATGGGCTAGTTGAGAGTCTGCCCATCTAAGGCCTAAGCATTCAAACATTTAAAGGTCTTGGAATACTTATTATATGGACATGCCAGCCACCCCAGTTCTCAGGTCTGCAGCTAAGGCCAGCCGGGCCTGCCAGGTCTGCAGGCCTCCTGCCAGGCCCCACTGACATAATACAACAGTTTATAGTTATTATTAGGGTTAGATGTTAGTTAATAGGTGTTTATAGTTATTAATAAATATGTTTGTTAACAAATGTTCAGTTTCATCTATCCACTCTATATCTATTTATCTATCATCTATCATCTAACACTTTCCGAATTTTTCTTGCCCTCAGTCTAATTCTTTAATTTCCCTCTTTCTCATTCTTTTCCTCTGTTATTCCCTCTGTCTCTGCCTCTGTCTCTCTCTGTCCCAATGTCTAGGCTAATTCAGAATTTATTGTTGGTATCCATAAAAAGTTATATTTAGACTGTGTTAGAGCAATAATATTTAATCTATGACAAGATTTTAAAATCAAACCCCAGCTAAAGAAAACTTAACATCTTTTATGTGTTTAGTTTTTAAATACAATTCAGATTAAAAATGATAATGAATATTCATTTGCTAAAAACATTGAGGAGCTTTAGAGAGATGGTCTGAAAAGGTCAAAGTCATTGGGCAATGACTTTAGATATTTAGACAATTCTTAGATACATTTTAGATCTCCTCCCAGGAATTAGAGACAATATTCAAGGTTAGCAACATGTCAGACCACTCCTTGATCTTTTTCTGATACCTAAATTAATTAATCTAATACCTAATAAATCTTCTAATTATGTTACAATTTCATGATTATTGATCTTATTGGAAATATTGGAAAAGTTAATAAACTGAAGCTAAAAGAAAAAATCCAAACTTTCCCACAATCTAGTTTCCAGTTTATTGGCACCTCTATTATCCACCTCTGTTTCTCTTGCGGAGTTATGATATAAATGATGACATATTTAGTCTGTAGTAACTCATCTTTACATGCAGCTACAAGAGCTGAGGCATTTTTTCTCATGTGAACTATTTTAGGAACCTACTTCTTTTTCAAAATATGTATTTATTTATTTTGTTTAATTTGTGTCTGGGTAGATATATATGCTCTGCATGTTTGCAGGAGATCATGAAGGTCGGAAGAAGCATCAGTCCCTGGAACTGGAGCTACTATCTGGGTTCTGGGTACCGAACTCAGTCCTCTACAAGAGCCGTAACTATTCTTTTTTTTTTTTAAATAAATTTGTTTATTTGCTGCTTCAGGTTACATCTCCATCATATTGTCCTCTTTCACCCCTTCCCAGCCCCGCCCTCCTACCCTCTACCCCCTAGCCCTTCCATCCCACTCCTCTGGAGTGGAGTGTCCCTACATAACAGTTCCCGGCCCCAGTTCAGAAGTCATATGAGGGCCAAGAGCCTCCTCATACACTGGGAGACTACAAGGCAGTACCACCAGTGAAAAGAGTCTCATTGCCAGGGAGAGAAAACTAAAAGAAACAAACAAAAAGTCTATGTCCTTTGGGGCATTGGTTGTAGTATAGATATCCTGTACTATATAGATAAAATCTGACTATAAGTGAATAGATGCCGTGTGCATCCTTCTGAGTCTGGATTAGCTCACTCAGGATGAGCTTCTCTCATTCCATCCATTTGGATGCAAATTGCATAATTTCGTTGTTTCTGATAACTGAGTAATATTCCTTTGTATAGATATACCACAGTTTTTAAATCCATTCTTCAGTTGAGGGACATATGGGTTGTTTCCATTTTCTAGCTATTACAAATAAGGCTGCTATGAACATAGATGAGGCAACTTCCTTGTGATTCTGTGATGAGTCATTTGGATGTATACCCAGAAGTGGTATATGGCTGGGTCCTGAGGCAAAGCTATTCCAAGTTTTCTAAGATATCGCCAGACTGACCTCCATAGTGGTTGCAGAAGCCTGCATTCCCACCAGCAATGGAGGAGAGTTCCTCTTTCTCCACACCCTTGCCAACATGTGCTATCATATGAGCTTTTGATCTTTGCCATTTAGACAGGTGTTAGATGGAATCTCTGAGTCGTCTTGAGTTGCATTTCTCTGATGATTAAGGATGTTGAGCATTTCTTCAAGTGTCTCTCAGCCATTAGTGATTCCTCCTTCGTGAATTCTCTATTTAGCTCTTCCCCCATTTTTTGATTAGATTATTTGGTTTCTTGACCTTTAATTTCTTGAGGTCTTTGTAGATTTTGGCTATTAGCCCTCTGTCAGATGTGGGGTTGGTGAAGATTTTCTCCCAGTCTGTAGGCTGCCATTTTGTTCGAATGACAGTGTCTTTTGCCTTACAGAAGCTTTTCAGTTTCATGAGGTCCCATTTATTGATTGTTGATCTCAGGTCCTGAGCTGTTGGTGTTCTGTTCAGGAAGTTGTCGCCTGTGCCAATGAGTTTGAGGGTTTTTCCCTCTTTTTCTTATATTAGATTTAGTGTGACCGGCCTTATGTTAAGGTCTTTGATCCACTTGGACTTAAGTTTTGTACAAGGTGATAAGTATGGGTCTAATTTCATTCTTTTACAAGTGGACATCCAGTTGGATCAGCACCATTTGTTGAAGATGCTGTCCTTTTTCCATTGTGTGATTTTGGCTTCTTTGTCAAAAATTAGGTGGCCATAGGTGTGTGTGTGTGGGACCATTTCTGGGTCTTCGATTCCATTGATCTACTGGTCTGTTTCTGTACCAGTACGATGCTGTTTTACTACTATTGCTCTGTAGTACAGCTTGAAATCTGGGATGGTGATGTCTCCAGATGTTTTTTTTTTTTTTTTTATTGTACAGGATTGATTTAGCTATTCTGAGTTTTTTTTTTTGTTGTTGTTGTTCCATATGAAATTGAAAATAGCTCTTTCCAGGTCTATAAAGAATTTTGTTGGTATTTTGATAGGAATTGCATTGAATCTATATATTGCTTTTGGTAGAATGGCCATTTTTATTATATTGACCCTACCTATCCATGAGCATGGGAGATCTTTCCATCTTCTAAAGGCCACTTCAATTTCCTTTTTCAAAAGCTTGAAGTTCTTGTTGTACAGGTCCTTTACTTTCTTGGTTAGAGTTACCCTCAGGTATTTTTTATTGTTTGTGGCTATTGTGAAAGGAGTTGTTTCCTTTATTTCTTTCTCAGCCCATTTGTTTGTTGCATAAAGAAGGGCTTCTGATTTTTTTTGAATTAATTTTGTATCCAGCCACCTTGCTGCAGGTGTTTATCAGCTGTAAGAGTTCTCTGTTGGAATTTTGAGGGGTCGCTTATGTATACTATCATATCATCTTCAAATAGGGATAATTCAACTTCTTCATTTCTAATTTGTATCCTCTTGAGTATTCTTAATCAATGAGCTTGGTCTCTATCTTCTTAGGACTAACTCTGACTTAGTAGACTAGAAAATATTACTGGTTAAGTAGTCATGTTTCCTGATGTTTCCAAAATACCAGAAACACAATTTAGAATCAATTCACCTTGAAAACACTTGCTTGTCCTTGTCTCAGAGGAGGCTAAATTGGCTCTAAGAAATAAGAAAACTTCTCAAGCACTATAGTAAGTTTTGTTAATTATCCTTGATATGAGTTAGTATAATTTTATAATTCAAAAGTTACTTAATTTTCAAGTTTGCAAGAATGTACAATGAAGGACATTGGAGAGATTTAATAATATTGAGCAAGTGTCATTTTAAACAATTTCATGTTGAAGCTTATTGTATCCACTAAGAAGTTCTGGTGTTCACATACCATTTCTGTTACAGATAACACCCAGCTGACAGGTATTCAGCAAATTTTCCATCATGAATCAGCTCTCACAATGGCTAAACTGTGATCCACATACAGCTATTTCCAAAATCCCGTTCTGAGATTTCCAATACACCAGCAGCCTCGAACTCTACCACAGGCAAACCACATGATTGGCACTGTCAATCATCCATTTTTTTCTTTTTCTTTAATTTATTTATTTGTTCAGTTTACATCTCAAGAGCAGCCCCATTTCTCCTATCCTCCCTGACCCATCCTACCCCGCCTTGCCCTGACCAACCTTCCCTGACACATCAAGTTGCATCAGGACTAAGTGCCTCCTCTTTTACTGAGACCAGACAAGGTACCCCTGCTAACGAAAAGGGATCCAAAGAAGTCAACTGAGTCCAAGTCAGAGACAGGCCCTGTTTCCATTATTAGGGGACTCACTTGAAAACAAAGAAGTCCATCAGCTTCATAGGTGTGAGGACCTAAGAACTGACCATGCATGTTATTTGGATGGTGGTTGTAAATGTGGCTAAAATCCCTTTGCACAGAGTTCTTTGGATTGGATGAAGTACCTACTAAAATGCTTTGCTATCTGCCAGATACTATTCACCTGTATGATGTTTAGTCTTTTCTTGGACTAGATTAAAATGCTAACTGGTTATTCTCAATTCTCAAATTCTGTTTCTATAAAATGACAGAACATTTACATGACAGACCATGCCAAAACCTCAGATATTTAAACATTCACTTGAATAATAAAGGTATCAAAAAACAAAAAAGTGACGTCAGCAACAATTTATGTTTAAATATTTTCTATATGCTGATGAGGTGTTTATTTAATGAAGTCTCAGACTAATTGACTCTCTGAAGACCACGAACACGAATGAAGCTTTTATCAAATGTGAAAATGTACAGGGTTAGGTAGTTATTACCCTATTCTTTTGTGAGAAATGGGGCCTTACTAATTTAAAAGTATTTACATTGATTTAAAACTGTTTAGAGAATAATTCATTTGTTTTCACACCATTCCTTTTTCTGCTACAAAACTTAATAATTTGCAGTTGACAAGGCATGATAAGTAGACCAAGTAAAGCCTTAGAATAGTAATTATCACTCAGAGGAGACTACAAACAGGATCACACATTACAATGACACCTTTATTAAAAAATATAGTGGCCAGTGACAGTAAAATGTATTGTATATAGTTATGAAATTCTGAGATACCTGATAGGGCATATAGTGTATCTCCTATCCTTGATAAAATAAGTTCTGTGTCTAGACACTTTTCCTGAGGACATGGAAGGCCTGAGACAAAACTCATGTACTGATCTGCATGTTGACAAATTTTGTAGAACTCCATTCATACTTCACACTTGAAAAAACATTCCATAAAACTCATTGAATTTTCAAAATTTGTGATGCTTTTTAAAAGTTTAATAATAAAAGCTTGAAGTCATGTGTTTACTTTCTATCCATACTACCTAAATTCATTTTCAGTAATATAGACCAAACAATAGACATGTGATAGATGTTCTATTGATTCTTCTTTTCACACACTCTGGTTTTTATCCTTTGATCCTGCCTGACCCAGTTTACTTCGCTGTTGCTATGATAAATACCCACCAAAACCAATTCACAGGAGGAAAGATTTTATTTGGTCTATGAGTTGCAGATCACTGCCAAGAAAAAAATAGGGCAGGGATTAAGGAAGAACCCAGATGAAAGATATGAAGCATAGATTATGGGAGATCATGGCTTACTAGCTGGCTCATTCAGATGCCACCCTTCATTTTCAGCTTAGGGACAGCATCAAAAGCTGAGTACTCATTCATCAATCACTGATTCTGATTATTAACCTGCCCCACAGACATAGCTCCTAGTCACTCTAATAGAGGCAAGTCTTCAGTTAAGGTTTTCTCTGCCCAACTGCTAAGTTGATAATCAGACTTAACCATCACAAGTTAATCCCTTTTCAACTCAACATACAAACTCCTATCTGTTAAACCATAGCCTTTCCTTGTCCCTGAGACCTCATGTTACCTTCAGTATATAAACAACACTCCAAGTATAAGGCTCTGATAGTCTTTTAATGTTAAAAACTTAAACTACCCAAGGTAATTTAAAAAAATCTTAATCTTTTACCTGTAAATCCAAGATGAGTTACATTTTTGTGCTGGTTAGCTGCTTTGTAAACTTGACACAAACTAGAGTCATCTGGGAAAATACCTCCATCAGATCAGCCTATATGCTTTTTTGTTTGTTTGTTTGTTTTTGTTTTGTCTAGTGATTGTCATGGGAGGGCTCAGATTACTGTGAGCATTGCCACCCTTGGATAAGTGGTACTGGGAGGTTAAAAAACAAAAAAAAAGCTGATTGAACGTAAGCATGGAGAATAATCCAGTAAGCAGCTCCTCCAATGGCTACTACTGTTGATCTTGCTTGAGTTTTTGTTCTGACTTCTATAAATGATTGGAATATGTAAGTGCAATAAATCTTTTCCTCCTCAAGGTGGTTTTTGGTCAGCATTTTATCAAAGCCACAGAAACCAAGCTAGCACAATACTCCTTATTCTAATATGGAATAAAGGTACAATTACAGTCTCATATATATATATACATGTATGAACGTAAATACACACACACAAATTTAGATAGCTCAATAGTTCAAGTCAGCTCGAATACAAAGCTGCTGCTGTTCTCAACATATGATTCTTAGTCCTGGCATCTCTGGTATCCTGGGGTCTCCACTTAATCCCAGGATGTATCTTCAGGAATATGTTTCCCTTGGCCTCTCATGTTTTCTGTCCAGACAGAACTTGAGAGAAGCAGACATGAAAACTATCTGTATCAGTGTGAGAGAAAAACAAACAAAAAAGAAACAAACAAAAACATGAGGAAATTTAAGTCAAACACATATAAGAGGAAAATAAAACTAAGATAGCCTTGCACATTGTAAAGACTCAGTGGCCTGTGTAGTTCAGAATCCCAAACACTTCCACAGTCCTCACATGGAGCAAGTCCTCAAGTCCTTCACAGCAATATCCTACATCCAATATCAATTTCTGCTCTACTTTGTTTTGGTGGTGTGACAAATGCATGGATGCAACCTCCCACTCTCATCTTTGGTGATTCTGTCTAGTAGAAAACATGTTCACCTTCTTAAAATATTTATTATCAGCATTTGAAATGTGGCAGGTAGATTATTTATACTTGAGTAGCAAATGAACTTCTAAACAACAAATGATACACTTTATTGGAATTCATTAGCATAGTTCTAAAAGTTATTCCCATCTTCTTACTGAAGAACTCTCCATTTTATATCCATGAATTCTAGTCTTAAATGATAAGGGTGTAATGCTCATGTGAAAGATCTCAGCAGTTAAATGTTCAAATACATGGTAAAGTAACTTTGTATACATTTTTACAAAGTTCAAGGAAGTGATACAATATTCTTTTTAAAAAGGTGAAAAGGGATAGAGAGAGGGCTCAGCACTTGAGAGCACCTACTGCCTTTGCAGAGGACTTGGGTATGGTTCCCAGTACCAATAACAAGCAGCTCACAAACACCTTAACTACAGTGTCAGGGCATCTGACACATTATCCTGAGTTCCTTGAGCACCTACAAGCCCATCATTCACTTACAGAAGCAGAAACACACACACTCATAAATAAAAATAAATATTTTTAAAACCTGTATAAGTGGATAAAAGTCAAGATCAAGTTTAATCAATTCTCTTGAAAAGACATGTGGTTTTTTTTTACAGGTCACCAAATAGTAACAAAAATTTTATTTGCTATTACTCTTTGTCAAACTACTGATAAACTGTTAATACCAAAAAATAAATTTATTCAGCATTTAGTAAAATGTCAGAATAATGACTAAAGTAGAACAAATCATATTTTGTAACTGGTAAAAGGTTTTCAAAAGTCAATTGTGCTGAATGTTAATGTTATTTGGAAGAAAATTATCATATTTAACTGATATTTAATATTCTACATTTGGTTTCATAAGATTTCTTCTCCTGATACTAACCTAAAGTAAAAAACAATATGCAGAATATAGCTACGTACTACTGACTAAAAAGGGAGTCATTTGAAAATAGTCTGGATTGATACACAGAAATTTTCATTTATTGTATCATTTGATGACAAGAGAGAACCATATTTTCTTTTGTACTTTCTGTGATTTCTAATTTTATACAAATGTTAATTATTTATTTGATAATAAAATTTTGAAATATTTCAAATCCAAAAAGCAGTTGCTTCTGTGAAACTACGAAGTATATATTCTGTGTATCAAATTGAATGTATTGAAGAGATATGGGTAGAGTGGGCATCCTTGCCTTGTCCGTGAGTTTTGAGGAAATGCTTTAAGTTTCCCTCCATTTAATTTGATGTTGGCTACTGGCTTGCTGTATATAGCCTTTATTATTTCTAGCTATGGTCCTTGTATGACAGCCTTCTCCAGGACTTTCAGCATGAAGGGGTGTTAGATTTTGTCAAATGCTTTTCAGCATCTAGCATTTGGTTTTTTTCTTTCAGCTTGTTTATATGGTGAATTACGTTGATGGATTTTTAAATGTTGATCCATCCCTGGATTCCTGGGATAAAGCCTACCTGATCATGGTGTATGATACTTTTGATATGATCTTGGATTCGGTTTGCCAGTATTTTATTAAGTATTTTTGCATTTATGTTCATGAAGGAGATTGGTCTGAAGTTCTCTTTCTTTGTTGGGTCTTTGTGTGGTTTAGGGATCAGGGTGACTGTGGCCTCTTAGAATGAGTTTGGTAGTGTTCCTTCTGTTTTTATTTTGTGGAAGAGTTTGAAGAATATCAGTATTAGCTCGTCTTTGAAGGTCTGGTAGAATTCTGTGCTGAAACCATCTCGCCCTGGGCTTTTTTGGGAATAAACAGGTAGAAAGAACAAGTAATATCTTTAGTGTGCTTTAAGACTACATTGGCACAGGTGACAACTTCCTGAACAGAACAACAATAGCTCAGGCTGTAAGACTAACGATCAAATGAAATGAAAATGAAAAGCTTCTGTAAGGCAAAGGACACTGTCATTAGAACAAAATAGCAACCTACAGATTGGGAAAAGAACTTTACCAACCCCAGATCTGACAGACAACTAATATTCCAACTTTATAAAGAACTCAAGAAGTTAAACACCAAGAAACCAAATAACTCAATCAAAAAAATGGGGTATAGAGTAAAAGCAATAATTCACAAAAGAGGAATCTCTAATGGTCAAGAGACACTTGAAGAAATGCTCAACATCCTTAATCATCAGAGAAATGCAACTCAAGACGACTCTGAAATTCCATCTCACACCTATCAGAATGGTTAAGATAAAAATCTCAAATGGCAGCACATGCTGCCGTGGTTGTAGAGAAAGGTGAACTGTTACTGAACTTTTTAAACTTATTAATTATTTATTTACTAACTATATTCACCTATAACAAATACCAAAAATTTCTTAACTATTAACACTATAAATTCTTACAACCCTTTTAACCTAACCACTAAGCCTATTGCTAATTATTTTCTTAACCTTTTAGAAGGATACACTCTCTGGGGCAAGTCCTCAGTCGTCAGGAACACAATTTTTATAGTAGACCCTTTAAATCACTGGACAGTCTTTTTTCTGGATCTCAGATGTAGATTCATCAGGGTACGTTGGCTAATCACAGTCTTGCCTTAAATAAGGCTTAAGGCTTTCTTCTCTCTGAGAGACTCCAGCCCCTTCGCATCAGCAACTCTGCTGCTCTGCCTCAGAGTCCTTAAAGCCAGCCACAGTTTCGTTTAGGCCACTGTTCAGACAGATCAAACCCCTCTAGGCAAAAGCTGAGCCACAAGGTTTATTCCTTGGCCTTTTGGTGTCTTGCTGAGGCTTTCTTTGCTCATCAGCTTCTTTCTGCCTCAGGGAGATCTGGCCATCAAATGATGGTCAGCACTTTTTTTCAGCAGGACTCCCGGAGCTCTCTAGCATCAGGGGCCTCTCTTTTGGGGGCTCCATGCACTGTCCTTAAATAGGAGGAACTCTGTTTCAGCTTAATTTGGGCTCTGCCCACTTAGCAGCTGAAAACAATGTCAGGCCAGATACTTTGTTTCTTAAGTCCATTAAGTCTTTCCTGTTTTTCCTGACTTCAACCTTGTTTTTCCACAAGCTGATAAGCTAATTGCTCACAGCCACGTTGATCTTCATGCCCGAAATTGAGAGACTGTATCAGAAACCCCTATATATTTTCTAAATCTAATTTAATTATTCTAACTCCCTACAGGGAACACTCCTCCATTTTTGGTGGGAGTGTAGGTTTGTGCAACCACTATGGAGGTCAGTCTGGTGATATCATAGAAAACTTGAAATAGGTCTACCTCAAGACCCACTTGAGGGTATACACACTCCTGGATATACATCCAAACTATTCCTCACCAATCCACAATGACATCTCCTTAACTATGTTCATAACAGCTTCATTTGTAATAGCTAGAAACTGGAAACAACCCACATGTCCCTCAACTGAAAAATGGATTAAAAAAACAAAACAAAAATCTGTGGTACATTTACACAAATGAAATATTACTTAGCCATCAGAAACAACAAAATCATCCAGATTGATGCCAAATGTAAGGGACTACAAAAGTTCATCCTGAGTGAGCTAACCCAGACCCAGAAAGATGCACATGACATCTGTTCACTTATAGCTGGATTTTAGCCATATAGTACAGGATAACTATCCTACAACCAACAGACAGAAAGGAACAGGAACATAGACTTGGTTATTTGTTAGTAGGATACTTTGCCCTAATGGAGCAGCCCTGTAGGCCCCCAGTGGAAGAGGAAGCTTTTAGCCCTCATATGACTACTGAACTGATGGGGGATGATATGTGGGGCACCCCACACTGGAGGAGTAGGAAAGGTGGGAGAGGGGATAGATGGTGAGAGGGTGAGAAGGTGGGAGGGTGAGAGGGTAGGCCTAGGAGTGGGGGAGGGAGGGGACTGTGTTGGAGGTATAAGTTGAAGTAATAAATACATTGTAAAAAAAGAAAGAAAGAAAGAAAGAAAGGAAGGAAGGAAGGAAGGAAGGAAGGAAGGAAGGAAGGAAGGAAGAAAGAAAGAAAGAAGGAAAGAAAGAAGGAAAGAAAGAAAAAAATAGAGATCAGTATTCTATAAGGTATTACTGAATATACAGAGTATTTTGTATTTTCTTTTATAAAACACTGGAAAATGTAAAACAACTATCACTTGAAACCTGCTTAATGCTATTTTAATTGTCCAGATATTACTGACAAATGAGTAGATGACTTCTGATGCAGAGATTATAATTCAGATTTCCTGTCAATTTCATTTGCTCTTCTTACATTACTACACATTAACTGAATGTTCTCTTTGTTTCCTTTATAATGACACATGGGCACAGACTATTGTATTCTAACGAGGGATCATGCTTACCTGTTATTTCATTCTCTCCATGTCGACACCACATACTTTTGCAAACGGCAGCAGTGAATGATATTTAGGATTGCTGTTATCGTGACTATTGACTACTAATTAAAGCCATGTATTTTCCCAGTTTTTGTGCTCCTATCATTTATCTTCCACAGCAAATTGTGTGGATGAAGCAATATTTTATGCAACTGTTTAATATGTAGTTATGATGACTTTATAGGATTTCCAACCTCTTTGATTTTATAATTATAGATAGTATATAAAAATATATAAAACTGACTTTTTATTGCATTGATTTGTAGATAGTTTCTAATTTTGAAATAACTATTAAAACCTGAATAAAATATGGACTTAAAACTAAAATGCTTAGAGATGACAAGATGATCTATTTTGCTAACAATCTTAAAATTTATATTATATTGTACATGATTGTATATTTAATTTATATTGTACAATGATAAGTTACTAAAAGCAAAGTTCAAGATTATATCAATCATTAATGATGAATTTGTGACAACTTTATAGGATATGAAAAATTGTCAAACAATAGTGCTAAATTATCGTGCACTGGATACATCCTCCCACAGAGTCACATGGTAATTCACAAAAAAAATTTTATCTACCTCATAATGTTCTTGAAAAATTAAGCTTCCATTTCCAAAAATATTTCTAAGAGAGGATCTGATATTTAAACTCAGTGCAATAGAGAAGTAGTTTTCCCGAGGTTATATTAACACTAAAAATCTTTGTGAATCCTAAAGAGCAAACCTGGGACTGAGGAAAGGGCACACAGAGAGAAAATGAAGGACTGGGTAGGAGGAGCTTTTGAAGCTGCTGATTCACACAGAAAGCCTCAGCACCTCTGGGCCTGATCACATGTTTAAAACTGGATTTCTCTATTAAGCAGGAAATCTTTAACTGCAATCTAGAGTCACCATAATCCCACCCTTGTAATATGCAAACATGGAAACCACATGGGAGTCATGCTTGCTCATGTTCCTCTCGTCCTATTTAAATTTCCTTGTATGAGTTGACAATAAAACTTCAGACAGCATTAAAAATAAACTTTGCAATGTCAAAAGCTTATACTGGCAATCTAATAATTAAGAAATAGATTTAGAGTTTGATCATCTCAACATCCCAGATGCACAAATATGCACTGGTAATCTTAAGCTGTGCTTTATGATATTTCCAAAGCATTGGAGCCAAGCCGGTGACTCTAGTGGGATGCTTGAATTGCAAAAGAAACCTGTCTAAGTTAAAAATGATTGGATGTGGCAAGGATCAGGAACAAGAATGGCCTCCCTATCTGCTCCACATACTCCTTATCTTTTTTCAGATGCACAACAGCTACTAGTAACCTGACGATCCCAGTAGCCTCTACAAAGCAGTACTCAGGAATCATTTGTTGATAACTTGTTAGCAAAAACACCTAAATTCTGTTTGTTTATGTAGTATTAAGGAAAAGGAGATCAACCCAAGGAACTGAGCCTTTGTCGAAGTGGCCTGTTACCTTCTAATCACCTGCAAAAGATCAGAATAAGACACTCAGTGAGTCAAGGATGTGATTTAAATATGTTCCTATCCATTCAACTCAGTGTTTCTCACATTTTTCAGTCCCAACACAGAAACATAATTATTAATTTCTTCAAAATCTCAGAGCAAAAATTAAAGTAGGACATTCTGACTATGCTGAGAAATGCATCATTTATAATTATATAAGGCAGATGTTTTAAACTGAGTAAATTTGTCAAATTGTATAGTTACTATGGATCTTAAGTTCTATGTAGATGTAGAGAATCAAAAACATAGGGAAAGAATGTCATGGTCATAGAATATTCCTACAGAGTAAAATACTAATTCTATACTTGTATTTGAAGAGTAGTACACATTGTTCATAATAGAAAGCAAGAACTTTATCGAAAAGCATATGAGATTGAAAGCAAAAAGAAAGAAGTTAGGTACATCAAATTTCCCTTTTGCTGTTTTAGCCATGAAAAGTCAAACTAATCAAATAAGCCTTGTTTGGTTGTATTATTAGACATTCATCATGGAAAGATTATAGAGCTCCAATCTTAACATGCTAGGATTTACAGGTGACTGTGTTTAGGTAATGTAGTTGGAAGGATCCCCTGAAACCTAAGGGGCCAGTGGTTAGGTGGTCTGACTAGTTCAACCCTGGTTTTTATTATTATTATTATTATTATTATTATTATTATTATTATTATTATTTCTCCAGCAACCAGAAAAGAAATAGACACACTATCCCAGCCTATCTAACCCCATGTGGGCCAATCATGCCCCTGCCAAGAAATTTCAGTCTGACTGGAGAAAGGCATGTTAATGGCATTCCTTCTCTTACACTCAATGACACACTGTGCACTTTGAAAAGATAAAATCACTAACAGATAAAATGCACAGAATTCAACATAAGGTGCAGATTATCTAGGTGCCTGTTGGCTATATGGGTCTAGTGAGCAAAAAGGACTTATTAGATGAGAAAGTAAGACATCTTTAGACTGTTGGGTAATTCTGCTTTATTTGAAGCATAGCAAATGCAATTGTACCCTTACCAATGAGAAGAGCAGAGGAATCCTTGAAAGAGAAGAGGTGATAGTAATGTGAGCATGAGGCAGAGGCTGGAGTTGAGATCAGAGCTACAAAACACTCAAACAGACAAGGAACTAATTTCGATTGCATTTAGGCAGTAAGCACAGACCTCTTGGGCCCTGATGTCATCCAAACCATCTGACCAAGAATTTTGGCCTTTACATCTCTAAGAATAACATTTTACTGAGTGATAACTCATAAAAAAGAGCAACTAATATATATATATATATATATCTAATAATAAATTCTTTTCTTTAATTAATCTTGGATTATTAAGAAACTATATGAATTGGTTCCTATGTTATGCCCAGGCTGATAATACTGGGAAGATGAATAAAAACCATTTCTTTCTGCCTCTAGCAATAATCAGCACTTCTTCTAGTGCACAGTACACAGAAGTGATAACTGATTATTGCTACTTTTAGTAGTCTGTGTCATATAAACAGTTTGAATTAACAGCAGTAGGTAGGAAATAAAAACTCCACAGTTTTCTTTACCAAGTAATAGGTTATGCCATACGCTGGGCATAAGGTGATCAATGGCCTACTTCCAATAATGTTGCAAAGAAGATTTATGAATTATCTTTCCAACAAAGACTTTTTGCCTGCACTATTATCTAATACTACTACCACCACTCAATCCAAATGCTTTTGTATTCTCTTTTACAGTGATAAATATATGACAATTTCGGGGCTGGAGAGATGGCTCAGCAGTTAAGAATGCATACTGCTCTTGCAGAGGACCTGTGTGTGTTCCTAGTATCCATGTCTCATGGTTCACAGCTGACCATATATCTAACTCTAGGGGATCCAATGTCTTCTGACCTGTATGGAAAACTGCACTTAATTGCATATTCCCACATAGACACAGACACACATGCACACATATACAGAGAGAGATGTAATTGAAAGAAAATGGAAAAATATTTTTAAAACTACATCAAATTATATTTAATTCTATAATATCTTTGCAAGTTTAATTATTATTATAAAATAAGTCAGATTATAATTAGAACACAAATGCAATGCAAACAACCATATCACAGAAGCACACATGCCAACTTTAATTAAATATTACAATTGTTGAATGCCAAGAAACATAACTCTCTAACTCCATAAAAATTCCAACTTTGCTTTTAATATTTTGATAAATTCAATATCAAAGTTGTGAATCCAATATTGAATTTCTGAATAATTAAAAATGTTTGTGTTGACTCAGTAAGAAAATGACTTAGAGGTGATAAATTATGATTAGACAACTCGGGATAATTACCAAATAATTATTGTGGTAATAAACAGATATAAAGCTAGAAATTAAATCCAGTTAATCACTAGTACTCAGAATCATTTTCTAAATTATTTTAGCTTAATATGGCAAGTTCAGGCACTAGTCCAAGTCTTTATGATTTTTCTTGATATAAATCTCAAACAAAAAGTTACTGTTTAGGTTTACATAATAACACAATGCATTCCACATGCTTCATGTCTCAACAAACTGAGCAAAGTCAGAAGACTGTGCATATCACTGCAGCAGGTCTGCTCACACACGTCTTGGAGTTCAAAGAAGCTAAGTAGCCACCCTCCACATTCGCAATAACATGTGAACTGAAGGATAGCATCTGCATTCCTCAGATGCTCAGCATAGTAATTCTTCATAGACTTATGATCATAAGTAAGTAATTTTGCATATGTTAAGCACTCTAAAATAATGCACAGAACATGTTAGGAGGTTAAGAAACATTAGAAAGTATTAAACTATATGAAATTGTAATTTAATGTTCACTGTTGAAAATGCTATATGACCTCATTAACCATTCTTTGGATATATTTCCACCCACTCTAATTCCACAGTAATGTTAGCATGGGTTAGATTGTTCTCCAATGGGCCATCTGGATCCTCTGCAAGTGTTATGACTTTGGGGGGTAGTTGAATTGGGTTTTAAAATCTAGTTGGTTAATTTACAAACTATATAAAATTGGGTGACTTAAATATTATTCTTCTAACTTAATTTTGTAGCAGTGGGCAATGAATGTTCACTTTTTGAAATAAGAAGTGTCAGCTGGAGTTCCAAACCCTTGCATTTTATACTTCTTTTATTTTTAAGAAATCCAAGTTTACTGAAAAATATTTCTTGGCCATAACATTAGCATTATTATATTTTAGAGTATTGTGGATTTTTTTAAACCAAGAAAAAATGATAAAATTTTCTCCTCTAATAATACAGATTTCAAAACAATTTCTATCAGCAAAGAAGCAATAATTAGTGAAGATGTGTTCAGTTTTTAGAGCCCCTTTCCAGTTACTAAGTAGTAGATAGTACAAAAAGGAAGACTAATAATAACCAGTTAACTACAAATGTGACCGAATGATAGAGTATTTTTAAAGAATTTCCTTCAATTTCATACTTAAAGCAGTAACAAGAGCTAAGTTCAAGCAATTAATTAGATATGACACATACAGCATATGGAGCTGATTCTACTTTTCAAATAATTGGGGAAATTTATTTCTCTTTACACACTTATGACTAATCTATATTACTAATAAAATACTTTCTTCTAAATATCCCTGTTATGACACAAGTTTGCTTTAACTTTGATATCACAGACACTAATGATATAAATAGCTTTATGCCAGAAGAGTTCTCCTGAAATAGAATACAGTATTTTCCATAAAACAGAGTTATAGTTTGAGCATGTAGACAGATATAAAAACTTCTCTGAGATTTTAACACCATAAGACTCAGTAATATGTCAAAAATTATACCCCTACTATCAGATCCAAAAGAAATTCAGAACTAATGGCTGACAGAGGTACTTATTAGCATAGCAAAGCAGCTGCTGGCCTCCAGCCTCACTCACTACCTGTGGTTTCTCTCAGTTCTTATCCCTATCCCTACTATAAACTGGGCCAGCTCATGAGCTTCCCTTCTCCCAGCTTCTCATTCCTATATAACTCTCCACACACTCTCTTGGTCTATTTCTCCCCCTCTCTTTTGTTCCTCTCCCCTGGTGCTTCTTTCTTCTTTTCTGCATCATGGTCTGGTCCATTCTTTTGGCCATGTCTCGCCTACTACATTCTCTCCCACTCTATTCCAGGCTCCTCTATCTGTTCTCTCCTTCATATCCACAATAAAAACCTTTTCCTCAATCATACCTTTGAGAAGTCATATCTTCATTTCATTCTTCAGGTGAACCCTCTTCTAAAGGGCTCAGTCTCTCCTAACCTAATAAAGCTACTGATTTGGCTCTGTTAAGGTGTGAATGGATCATTTGTTTCTGGTGGCTTCTGCTATTCACCATATTTGACTCGGAATTCTATAGTCTGACTCTTCAACCTCTTCTTTCCTCCACTTGCTATACTTCTCCTCTGAGATTCAGAGCATCTCTCAGTCTCTCTGGCTCCTGGAGCCTACTATGACCTCCTCAGCACCTGTCACATGGAACGACTCCTTCTCTCCCTCCAACTTTTTTCTCCTTGTCTACCCTGTAAGTGTCCTTTCATTCTCTCTGGCTTCTTAAGCCTTATAAACCCTTATGGGCACCCACAGTCCATCTCTCAGTGTCTCTGGTTCCTGGACCAGCTACAGCCTCCTGCATGCCCACCACTCCCTACTAAGACACTTATGCCTGCCATAATCGGAACCCTCCCATTTCCAAAAAGCTTCCCCTAGTACACCTCTTCAGCTGTTCTCTCCTCTGCCTGCTGTAACTACTTGTCTCTCCTCCTCTACTGGGTGTCATCCTAGAGCCACCTGCTCTGTCTACAGAAGTCACAGTTAGGTGTCATGATGCTTATTTCGTACATCTAGAAGTCCTGGATGGTATATCTGGGAGAATCACAGAATTCTCTACCAGGCAAAATACAGTCACCAGAGCCTCTCAGGAAGCAGATAGATCAATAGAAACCACAGAACAAAAACACTCATCTGGGAGAATCACAGAATTCTCTACCAGGCAAAATACAGTCACCAGAGCCTCTCAGGAAGCAGACAGATCAATAGAAACCACAGAACAAAAACACTCATTCAACAAAGACATGAACAGACATCAACACCTAGAATTTCAGTCCCAAGTAGCCTAGACTCGAGCTGTGACAGTATGTTTCAAGTAGATCCCAGAAATCCTATTACAGCAGACCCTGAGAAATTCAACAGAGTTGAAACTCAAGTCAGAGACCATAAAAGAGCCATTATAAATATGATAGAATTCCTTAAATATGAAATAGATTAATCCCTCTAAAGATATCTGTGAAAACAAAAACAAGCAGTGGAAAGATATGAATAAAACAGTTCAAGTCCTGAAAGTAGATATAGATTCAATAAAGAAAATGAAAAGAGAGGGAAATCTGGAAATAAAAATTTTAAGCATTTTAACAGGAACTTTAGAATCAAGTCTTGCCCACAGAATACAAGACATGGAGGAAAGAATCATGGGCATTGAAGACAAGAAAGAAAAAATGGACACCTCCATCAAAGATAAAGTTAAATCTAAAGAATCTCCAGGCATAAAACACTCAGGTAATCTGGGAAAATATGAAAAGATGAGATCTATGACTTACATGAAGTGGAAGGAGAAGAAACCCAAGTCAAAGTCATAGAAAATGCTTTCAACAAAATCATAGACAAAAAAATTCCCTAACCTAGGATGCTTATCAAGGCACAGGAAGCATACAGTCAACAAATAGACTGTACCAGAAATGAAAGTCCCTTTGCCACATGAGAATCAAAACACTAAGCATACAGAACAAATAAGGAATATTAAATAGGAAAATAACCAATTAACACATGAATGCAGAGCTATTAGAATGACACCTAACTTAATGGAGACTCTGATGACAGAAGAGCTTTATAGGTCTACAAACTCTAAGAAACCACAAATGCCAGACAAGACTAGCATACTCAAAAATTCTTTTAATCATATTTGATGGAAAAAGACATTCTATGATAAAACCAATTTAATAAGTCTATATCTCTAAATCCAACCCTACAGAATGTTCTAGTAGATAAATTTCAACTTGAAAGTGAGTCATACTCACATAAAAGGAATAAATAGTACAAGACTAGTATATGCAAAGAAAGGAAATGATGAAAAACAAACACACACACATGGACACATACACACACACACATAAACACACACACACACACACACACACATCACTACCACAACAACAACAACAAAAGTAATTCATACAACAAATGCTACTCATTGAAAACTTTCAAATTAATTGTCTCAATTCCCAAGTAAAAAGGCATAGACTAACAGAATGGCTATGAAAAAGGAATTCATCCTACTTTAGCATTCAAGAAACACACCTTAAAATCAAGGATAGACATCACTTCAGCGTAAAAGAATGGAACAGTATATTACAAAGCAAATGGATTTATGATCAAGCTGTTATAGCCATTTTAATATCTGACAAAATAGATTTCATGTAAAAACTAATCAGAAGAGATAGGGAAGGACACTACATACACATCAAAGGAAAAATCAACCAAGAGGATATTTCAATTCTTATTATCTATGCACCAAATGCAAGGGCACTCAAATTTCATAAAAGAAACACTACTACATTTTACATTACATTTTGGCACTCATATACCGATAAAGGGAAAGTTCAGTGCCCTACTAGGGAAAGTTCAGTGCCCTACTCTTACCAATAGACGGGTCATGCAAACTATATATAAACAGAGAAATTTTGCAGCTATTTGATGACATAATTCAAATGCATCTAGCATATCTTTAAACAATATTTCACTCAAACACAGAAGAATATACTTTCTTCTCAACAGCTTATGGAACATTCTTCAAAAGTGACCACATACTTGGACACAAAGCAAGTCTCAACAAATACAAGAAAACTGAAATAGCATCTTGCAGATAGATATCCCTAGATAAGGGAAATGGAATCTATAGTTATGAATGGTTGAAAGGAGTGAATCAAGTGAGAAGGGGTAATGAAGAGAGGAAAGAGGGAGGGAATACATAGAATTCTAAAACTAAGGATCATTTGAGAGAAAGTATGAAAACTGTCTTACGGTTTCTATTGCTGTGAAGAGACTCCATGACTACAGAAACTCTTATAAAAGAAAACATTTAATTAGGACTGACTTACAGCTCAGAGGATTAGTCCATTATCATCATAGATGGAAGCATGGCGGTATGCAGGAAGACAAGGTGCAGGAAAAGGAGCTGACAGTTCTACATCTTGATCTGTAGGCAGCAGAAGGAAGACTGAGACACTGGCCAAATGTGAGCTTCTGAGACCTCAAACTTAATCTGCAGTGATTTACTTCCTCTAACAAGGCCAAACCTACACCATGAAGGTCACACTTCCTAACAGTACCACTAACTATGGGCCTATGGGAGCTATTTTCTTCCAAACCACTACAGGAATATAATATAGTAGAAAATTTTTAAGAATACATACATATATGAAGGTGATCACAATGAAATTGCCAAGAAATGGAGTATACACTGTCCCAAGTGGATATCTCATGATATCAAATGAAACATATAGTACTAGGGTGGGGCTGCATCTAATTGAGTTGTCAGCTAAAGGGGTCCCATGGGAATCCCCAAACAACACAAGCTGTTGCCTAGGCTATGGTTTGCTCTCCCCACACTGACCCTATTGCTGAAGACAATGTCTAGTCAACTCACTGAATAAAGAGAAGTCAAGCTAGCACCTGTATAAATCTCCCACCCATATGTGCTAGCATCTTTGATAAGGAGAGTTCTCTGCATGCTACCAAAGAAGAAACACAAGAACCAATCCAGCTAAAACCCTTGTGATCTACAATGGTGTCCTGACTGCAAGGTAGTGCAATTATGGCACAAAACTCTTTGGATCAACCAATGAATATCTGATATGTATTAAGACAACCTCCAGGAGATGAGGGCCATACCCAACACTACTTGGGTGACTAAGAACCATAGTTTAAAACCAAATACTACTGTTAGAAAAATAATAAAATAAATATAGCAATAAAATGGCTCCTAGTGACATAATGCTGAACTCATAAACAGTGCCTTGCTCAGTCAACTTCAGAGAAGCTTCCTCCTAGAGGAGATAGAAACAAATATAGGGACCCACAGCCCCACAATATGCAGAATATGAGAGATCTTGGAGCCCTTATTTGTAAATAGGATGCCACTACTATCCACTCCCACCTTGGACAATAGAGCTCAGGGATCCTTATGGAAGAGGAGACAGAAAGAATGTAAGAGCCAGAGGGTGTAACCAAACTTTTTAAAATTATTAAATATTTATTTATTGATAACTATAGTCACTTATAAAAATATAAACACTTAACTACTAATCCTACAAATTCCTACAATCCCTTTGACCTTTTAGAAGGATACAGTCTCTGGGGCAGGTCCTCAGTGGTAGAGCCTTTAACTCACTTAGCAGTCTTTTTTTTCTGGAATATCTCAGATGTAGATTCGTCAGGGTAAATTGGTTATGGCACTCTTACCTTAAATAAGGCTTGAGGCTTTCTTCTCTCTGGGAGACCCCAGCCATCTGTAGGCCAACTTATTTCCTTTGCATCAGCAACTCTCCAGCTCTGCCTCAGTCCTTAAAGTGGGCCACAGTTTCATTTATGCCACTGTTCCGACAGGTCAAACCCTTCTAGGCAAAAGCTGAGCCACAGGGTTTAGTCCTTGGCCTTTTGCTATCTTGCTGAGGCTTTCTCTGCTCACCAGATTCTTTCTGCCTTAATAAGCTCTGGCCACCAGTCCACCAGCACTTTCTCCATCAGGACTCATTAGCTTTGGAGCTCTGTAGCATGAGGGCCCTCCTTGACTCCATCCACTTGTCCTTAAATAGGTGGAACTCTGTTTCAGCTTAATCTGGGCTCTGCCCACTTAGCTGCTGAAAACAATGCCAGGCCAAATACTTTGTTTCTAGTCCATTAAGTCTTTCCTGTTTTTCACCTGGCTTTATCCTTGTTTTTTAGTTCATTAAGTCTTTCCTGTTTCCTGTTTTTAGTCCACAAGCTGATAAGCTAATTGGTCACAGCCAAGTTGATCTTCAGGCCCTGAATTAAGAGACTGTATCAGAAACACCTAGATATTTACTAACTCCCTACAAGAGGTAATGGAGAACAACAAGGAAACAATACCCTCTGAATCAGCAGGATTAATGTACATATGAAGTAACAGAGACTGAACCAATATGCACAGAGCCTGAACTCATCTGCAACATCGAGGATCCTAAAGCAGAAAGAAGTACACATGTTCTCCATATCTAATCCAGAAGCAATCTCCAATTTAGTTTTCTCCAAGGGAGGTTCATTGGGGAAACAGAATACTAATAAGGGAAGGTTACACCCCAACTGTAGCTGGCTAACAGAAAATAAACTCAAAGGCATCTTTCCAGGTTCCTTGTCTCAAAATGACATGTCAGTGATTTTTCATTTCTATTCTTTTAAAAATTTTATTTTTATAAATGTTTATTTTTATTTCTATATTTTTATTCATCTTTTTACTTTTTACCATACAGGTCCTTTGTATATATAGGAAAATGGAATACACACACACACACACACACACACACACACACACACACACACACGCACACACACAAAAACACATGTGTTTGAGTGTGCTTCCATTTTTGTATTTTTATGGGATTCTTGAGTGTGTGAATATGTGGATCTCTGGTTTATATCTATTTCTTGTCCTTTTTCTTTTTTTGGACTCTTTTCCTTTAGTATACATGTTTTTTCTTATTCTAATGTGTTTGTATTTGTTTCATCTTATAGTATATTTTATTTTATTATTATTTCTTAGAAGCTTGGTTGCTTTCTAATGAGAGACAGAAAGAGGGTGGATTTAGATGGGATATGAAGTGGGGAGGAACTTGGAGGAATACAAGGATGGAAAAAACATAATCAGAATATATCATATGAAAAACAAAACTATTTTTAGTAAAATGAAAATTATGAAAATCAAGAGAAAGGAGATAGAAGTGAGAGAAAGAGAGATCGGGGAGTGATTCAGGGGTGTTGGACACAGAAAAGCACAGCCATTTTCAAAATGTCTGACCAAGCAGGCAAGTGTTAGAGAGTTATTCAAAGAGCATAACATTCAGTAAAATGGGTTGATCTGAATACTAGTCCTCTACTTTACAAGGTAATAACTGCAGTGAATAGTATTGTATTTTACACAGTGTCTTAAGCTTTCCTCACCATAGACAGAACACTGTGAAATCATAAATATATTATGCAGTTTGATCATGCTAATAATTTTGTGTTGCACTTACATATAAAACATGATGCTACAAAATTTTAATAAAAGCAAAAATTTTACAAGTAAACCAATAAAACTAAAATTTGAGGATCAGTTCTGTCTTCATAATATAAAGTTGATTATATGGAAGCAGGTTTTAATTTTATACCATTTATAATCATTCAAAAATGAAGGACTTGGATGCGAAACATTTCGTACAGAGGATATCTGTGCTTAAAACTACAGAGAAGAAACAAACAGCAAATAAAGTTAGTCACACAGGTTCAGTAATGGAAAGCTTTGCAGAGTGAAGAAGTCAGCTTTTGAGTTGTTATATAAGTATAACAAATTCTTATGAAAATCTCACCAACTTAATAGACATATGCAATATTATTTGAAGAAACCAACAGTTAAATTTACAAAAGTCAGAATGGGGAAATTTGATGGAAAATTAGAATCTCTCAATATTTGGAGCATAATTATCTGGTAGATGAGCCAAGTGCACGTTAATTCCCCATTGTGTATGAAACTTGAATTTCTATCAAAAAATAATATGAAGTTATATATCAGATTAAAAACAGAAATCATGTTAGCCTGTGAACACAAAGATAGCTAAACTTCCTATTCAATGTAGGAATTCATCCCTGGGTCACCTTGCAGGTATTTATTTTTTAAAGAGAATTTGTTGAACACATCCTCAAGTACACTGGCTATGAAAGTTATTTGCTACCTACATAGTGCTCTAATATAAAGGTGCAACCAGAGGGGAAATTATCTTTAAGTGGGAAGTGGAAATTCTCTACATCTGTACAATCTATTAAAGCATGGTGCTTATGGAATAATAGGTTGTGTAATAAATGGTTTACAAATTCTCTGAAAACTATCATATATAATTACTAATATATTTTCCTCAGTTGCATTTTACCCATCTTATTTGAAGAATAAAACCTATTGCACCCACTGCGCTATTCATAGTCATAGAAATGGAAGTCTCTGTCAGCGGTAGTGTGTTTCTTCTAACATAGTTTTTCTAATATTAGATAATAATACATTTTTCTCATCTTTTCTTGTGCTCTTTGTATCTATATCACCAGTCGTTCTCCACGGACATTCTTTCTCATTATGTTTTCTTGAGAAACACATTTGCAAACAGGTTGTTTGGAAAATAAGGAGGTTAAGATTATTACAACATTTGCCTAACTATACTAAATTAAAAGTCAAACATTAATTTGAAAACTTAAGTCTTCTGACTTAGATTTTCCTTAATGAACTTAATTTGGGTGTCTTGTACTTACTTACGTCTTGTTTTTAAGGAAATTAATTTTCTTTTTGAGAAATTTAGTACTAGAAGAAATTTAGGAGCAATGCCCATAATTAAATTCTGATAAGCACAATTGAGAACCAAGAGTAAACTCAGTTCCATAATTGCCGTGAACTCGGAGTTATTAAATTCAGTAGATACAGTGGAGAAATAGAGGTAAGTATCATTAATTCCCACAGTCACAATAAAGAACCTATCCTCGATTATCCATTCTCATATACTCATCATTTGTACAATTCAGAGAGAGAGAAACAGAGAAAGAGAGAGAGAAATCCATAGTACAACTTTTTCTGTCAAAACTTTGATTCTTGCTTTTAATTCTTAGAACTCTCCCTTCAAGAATTTAAATTTTATTTAACATTGATACAGACATGAATCATCATGAGACTGGAGAGATGGCTTAGTAGTTTGGTTGAATATTGGCTGCTCTTGCAAAGACTAGTGTTCTTCAGTTCCCACTATCAACAATGAAGCTCACACCATCTATAACTCCAGTTCCATAGCACCAGACACCATCGTCTGGTCTCAGTGGGCACTAGGCATCCTAGTTGTGCACATACATAAGATTAACCATCCTACAATCAATACCCAAAAGAACAGGAACATGGACTTTGTTACCTGTTAGTGGGACACTTTTCCCTAATGCAACTGGAATATATGCCTGAAACCGAACTTTTAAATTATTATTTATTTAACACTTATTTATTTATTACTAAATTCACTTATAACAAACACCAACAATTTCTTAACTATTAATCCTATAAAATCCTACAACCCCTTTAACCTATCCACTAAACCTATTGATAATTATAACAACTACTTTCATAACCTTTTAGAATGATACAGTCTCTGGGGCAGGTCCTCAGTTGTCAGGAACACAGTCTTTGTTGTAGATTCTTTAACGCACTTAGCAGTCCTTTTTCTGGATCTCTCAGATGCAGGTTCGTCAGGGTAGTTGGTTATTTCAGTCTCACCTTAAATAAGGCTTCATGCTTTCTTTTCTGTGGGAGACCCCAGCCATCTGCAGGCCAACTTACTTCTTTTGAATCAGGAACTCAGCTGCTCTGCCTCAGTCCTTAAAGCCAGGCACTGTTTCCCCTAGGCCACTGTTTGTACAGATCAAACCCCTCCAGGCAAAAGCTGAGCCACAGGGTCCAGTCCTTGGCCTTTTGGTGTCTTGCTCAGGCTTTCTTTGCTCACCGGCTTCTTTCTGCTTCAGGGAGAGAGCTGGCCATCAATGGCCAGCTGTTTTTTCAGCAGGACTCTTGGAGCTCTCTAGCATCAGGGGCCTCTTCTCCTTTTGGGCTCCATGCACTGTCCTTAAATAGGAGGAACTCTGTTTCAGCTTAATTTGGGCTGCGCCCACTTAGCAGCTGAAAACAATGTCAGGCCAGATACTTTGTTTCTTCAAATCCATTAAATCTTTCCTGTTTTCCTGACTTCAACCTTGTTTTTCAGTCTATTGAGTCTTTCCTGTTTTTGCTGACTTCATGCTGATAATGCTCTTCAGGCCCGGAATTAAGAGACAGTATCAGAAACTCCTATATATTTTCCATATCTAATCCATCCAACCCCTACATATGCCCCTGGGCAAGAGGAAGCTCTTAGCCATCATGTAACTAATGAAATGAAGGGGACTGATACATGGAGGCACCCCACACTGGAGGAGTAGAGAGTGGGAGAGTAGTTCCAGGGGAGAGTAGACTGTAAGGGAGATGTAACTTGAATTAATAAATAAAAGTTTAAAGAAGCAAACAAAAAATAATTTTGAGTTTTTCTAATCAAATAGGAGATCATCTTATATCTTCACAGTAACGAAAACTGATAATAATTCCAATTTTTGTATCCTAAATATGCTTTCGGAGCTGGCATTACACTTCAGTTCATTCTTCAAAATCTGAAAGGGAAGAAGAGGAAATCTGTTTGGAAGATAGTATTACTTCCCAACAAAATTCCAAAGGAGTTCTCAGCTATTTCAGCAGCAATCGCTTACCTACAAAGCATGTTTACAAGCATAGCGTTATTATTTTTGGTCTGGTTTATTCCGTGCCTAGAATACTCCTTGTCTAATAAGATCATGACCTAACACCAAGCCATCAGTCTATTATTAGGGGATGATTCTCATCTATCCCGTTTCAAAATGTTTCCACGCAGCTGGCCAAACTGTGTTTCTAAAAATCATGCTTTGTGCTTAGATATTTGTGATTCTATTTAATGAATACAAAGGATGTTTAAAAGGGCTCAGTCAGCTTGTCTGGCCTAACTTTTGATTTACTTTTAAATTGCTATAATAGCAAGGAAAAATGTTAGATGAACCATGACCCTTCTATCTTCTTCCAATTTATGAGGGAAAGATGAAAATTGTGTAAGAAATGACTTTAATGTTATCCTTTGTCAAACAGGAGTATATTCTGCATAGTGTAGAGCTGCCATATTGTGTTTTCTGAAAACTTTAGTTGTGATCCCTTTTCAGTTATCCACTTATTCTATTATTCACATATTTTCTTGCAAGATAATTCTCAGAAAATGATGAAATTCATACTTTTACAGGAAGTTAGAACCAGATCCCTGTATAACATCTCCTGAAATCTTCTCTACAGAAATATTGCCACTTTCAAATTTTTTCAATGACAGCTGAAAAACTACAGAAATTGCCAGATGATGTCATCATTTCAAATCAGATTTATTTATGTTATGAATGGAGAAAGAACAACATGAAAGTTTCCTAAGTGTATAAAAGAGAAATAAATTATGAGATGGAAAGGAAAAGAAAGGCAACAAAGAACAGAGAATTGAGAGTTTGAAAAAGCGAGAGAAACAACACTCAGAGAAAAGTCAGGGCAGAAATTCTTTCTTCCCTGAGACAGACTATGCTTCCTGAAGTCAGTTAGGCAAATCAAAGGCCATGTATCCCCAACCTCACTGGACTGGAGAGAGGACACTCAACAAAAGCTTTTATTCAGCCACATTCTGAGTTTCACTACCTGCATTGACCAAATCACAGAAGGAACTTGATCAATTGGACTGAATCACACTCTAACCCCCTTTAACACTCTTTTATGCATTATGTTATTATGTAATAACTTAAGAGTTCTAAGTAACCCTTATATTAAATAAGATATTAATTGGTTACTGCCACAAGTTTGGGCCACCATTGCCCTAACATATCTTGCAAGCTGGACACCATTGTAGATTGAAGTGTTTCTGACTGCCTTGGTATGTTTGCTTCTCTTTTGGTAGCTTGCAGAGTTACTTCCTGTATTAAAGACTCTAGAAAGTAGGCATGAAGTCTCTTTGTAGGAACCATTTTGACTTCTACTTATTCAGCGCATTGTGTTAGTGTTGTCTTCAGCAATGGGCCATAGGAACTTTTTTCTTTGTTTCTTTAGACAAATTTGTCATTAGGCATTCATAGTTTTAGAAATAGACACCTGGAAAATCAAGTATCTTAAATGTTTCATTTCCCATAAATTAAGATAACTAAAAAGAAGCTTGGGTTATCATAGAATATGTAAAATATATGAAATACTATATTAACATTGATTCTGTAGTAAATCTTATAAAGGCTGATTTTTTAATGTTTATTTATTACTTCAAGTTACATCTCCATCACAGTGCCCTCTTTCTACCCCTCCCAGTCCCACCCTCTCTCCCCTCTCCCTCTTATCCTACTCCTCCAGAATGGGTTGTCCCTACATATCACTCCCCTCACCACAGTTCAGCAGTCATATGAGGACTAAGACCTTTCTCATGCACTGGAGGCCTACATGGCAGCACCACTAGGGCAAAGTGTCCCACTAACAGGTAACAAAGTCTATGTTCCTGTTCCTTTTGGTCTGTTGGTTGTAGGATAGTTACCCTGTACTATAAGGCTAAAATCCAGTTATAAGTGAATACATGCCATGTGCATCTTTCTGAGTCTGGGTTAGCTCACTCAGGATGAGCTATTCTCGTTCCATCCATTTGGCTGCAAATTGCATGCAAATTTCCTTTTTTCTGATATCTGAGTAATAGAGAATTCACAAAGGTGGAATCTCTAATGGTCAAGAGACACTTGAAGAAATGTTCAACATCCTTAGTGAACAGAGAAATGCAACTCAAGATGACTCTGAGATTCCATCTCATACATGTGAGAATGGCTAAGATCAAAATCTCAAATGATAGCACATACTGGCAAGGTTCAGGAGAAAGGGGAACACTCCTCCATTGCTGGTGGAAGTGAAAATTTATACCACGACTGTGGAAATCAGTCTGGTGATATCTTAAATAACTTGGAATAGCTCTACCTCAAGACCCAGCCATATCACTTCTGGTATATATCCAAATGATTCCCCACCAAACCACAAGGGGTGCTGTCAGAAGTTGACATGTCTCGATATCAAAAAGATCTAGAGTTAAGCGAACATCTTTGAATGCCATATTCTGCAGATCTCTTGAGGTTTTTGAAGAGGCCCTATCTATCTCTTATATTAGGATAAGCAAATGTTGCTTGTCTCTTAACAACTTGATTTCTGATTAGCTTAGAAAATAACTATAATAGACTGTCATAGTACCTAACAAAATGACAGGCTTGCATGACTATTAGTTTACATTTCTTAATTATCCTAAACAGTTTATGACAATTAGCAGCCAAAGGCCGAAACTTCACATTTCATTTTTTTCTTTATCCCCTGATCCTTCCATCCTGCTTCTCTGGAGTGGGTGTCCCTATATAACAGTCCCTCACCCCAGTTCATAGGTCATATGAGGGCCAGGAGACTCCTCATACAATGGGGGTCTACGAGGCAGTATCACCGGTGATAAGTGTCTCATTGCCAGGGAGAGAGAACTAAAAAACCAAACAAACATTTTAACATTAGGAAGATTTAACTGACCAATATTCACCATTGTCTTAATAATTCTTTTCTATTTTTTCTTTAAATTCTTGTTCCCACTTTTAACAGAAAAGTGTTAAAAACAAACAAACAAACTTCTGTTCTGATATACAAGAATATCTTGAACAAAAACTGGTCACTGGTTTTAAACAATAGGTTTTCACTTGACTAAATCTATAATTCAACAAACAACCCAATGTGTGTGTCATGTTGCTGCCTTTTTTCTCTTGTCTAAAAAACCAATTTAATATAGTATAATGTGCATTTTAAGTAGTATGGCTAATTCAAAATAACTTGAAATATATTTACCTTTCAAGCTTTCAAAAATAAAAACCACACCCATCATATTTGAGAATTTTTCTCCTTTCATGTCAAAGGTCTAACATAACAACAACACAGTATTCATTTTCTCATTGCTATATCTTTATTTCAGTTGTTGATAGCTTTTCCATATCCCTCTGGAAGGAGGACAAATTCTAAATAAAGTGTCTTGACATAGGGTTTCAGATAAGAAAAATTATTTCCTGAAGGATATCATGAAATCAATATATTTCCACAGTTGACCATCTTAATAATTCAGCCCTCTAGTCCAAAGGACCCCAATTGAACTGCTGAACTACATCTTTGTCTTCAAAACTCAGAGGCTACTCAACAATATAGACAACCCCATAGAAGAAAGTAGATCTGGAGAGTTAAGTATTGACTTGAATGAGGGTATTGAATGTCTAACCAGAAGGTGAGAACAACTGTGCTTTAAATGTAATCAACTAAAAAAATCCATTCATACTTCTCATTATTTCTATTCAATATAACATGATCACTTACATCCTAGAAATATTTTTCAAGTGCCTTTTGCAGAAAATCTACTTGCTGTGCCATAATAGACTACTTGTTAGAAATAAAAAATATCATTTTGATGTTCTCTTTTACCAGCACCCCAAACTATGAAACATTGACTAGTGTGACTTAGCTATGATTCAGATAAAACTGCCCAGTCCTAGTGACATGATCCCATAGCTTCATTCTACCTTGAAGAGATACTCATTTCTCTTTTTAATATGACAAAAGAATCGTTCCTGGTTTTGAAAGTGACCCAGAACTGTGTAGCTGTTTCATTTGGAAGACTCCCCTCTAGGATAGTGATGAATGATCTGTAGCATCATCTGTGTGGAACTTCTGTTCTGATGAAGAAGATAATTGTGACAAATCTTTCTAGTTTCTTTATCAGTGTTGTGTCTTAACACATGATTAACTACTTCCATGACACCATGTATTGCTAGTCGAACTAAGACAACCTTTTAGTCCATTTATTTTAAATTAAGCAACTGTTTGTCAGTCTCTCACTTGAGGATTAAACCTTCCAAACAGCTACATAAATAATAATAAACATGTTCAAGCATTCTTTTTTATGTTTTTATTAGTTTATTGTTTTAAGTTATATCTTGATCGCAGTCCCCTCCTCCCTCTCCTTCCTCTCCTCCCTCTCACACACTCTCTCTCTCTTCCCCATCTCTGTCCTCTCATTCTCCTCAGCTGAGAGGAGCCCCCACATATCAACCCCCCTCAGTTCATCAGACACATGAGGGCTAAGAGCTTACTCTTGTTCTGGGGCCTGATATGGAAGCCCAGCTAGGGTAAGGTGTTCCACTAACAGGCAACAGGGTTCATGACACTCTGCTGGGTGGAGTTTTTCATAGGATAGTTATGGCAGCTTCCTGTATCTTTGGGTCTATGGATTGTAGGATGATTGTCCTGTACTATATGGCTAATATTGTCTTGTAAGTGAGTGAGTGTATACCACATGTATCTTTCTGGGTCTGGGTGAACTCACTCAGGATGAGCTTTTCCAGTTCCATACATTTGGTTGCCAATTTCATGATATCCTTATTCCTGATAGCTGATTGGTATTCCATTGTGTATATGTACTACAGCTTTTTTTTTAATCTATTCTTAAATTGAAGGACATCTGGGTTGTCTCTAGTTTTTGACTATTCCAAATAAAGCTGCTATGAACATAGTAGAGCCAATGTCCTTGTGGTTTGGTGGAGAATCTTTTGGATATATTCCCAGTAGTGTTACGGCTGAGTCTTAAGAAAGATCTATTCTCAATTTTCTAAGAAATCTCCAGATTGATATCCAAAGTGGTTGTCCAAGTTTCCATGCTCAACAATGGGGGAGTGTTCCTCTTTTTCCACATCCTCGCCATCATGTGCTATCTTTGAGCTTTCAATATTAGCCATTCTGAAAGGTGTGAGATTGAATCTTAGAGTCATTTTGAGCAGCATTTCCCTAACATTGAAATGTTAAGCATTTCAATGTCTCTCGGCCATTAGAGAGACAATTGTCAATTGTCTCTTTTGTCAATTCTCAGTATAGTTCTTCTACACCATTTTTTTTTGATTGGATTATTTGGTTCCTTGGTGTTTAATTTCCTGAGAGCTTTATATATTTTGGATATTAGCCCTCTGTTAGATGTGAGGTTAGTGAAGGTATTTTCCCAATCCATAGGCTGCTGTTCTGTTCTAATGACAGTGTTCTTTGACTTACAAAAGTTTTTCAGTTTCATAAGGTCCCATTTACTGATTGTTTGCCTTAAAGTCTGAGATATTGGTGTTCTGTTCAAGAAGCTGTTATTTGGGCCCATGAGTTGAAGACTTTTCCACACTTTGTCTTCTATTAGAGTTAGTATGTACAATTTTATGTTGAGGTCTTTGGTGCACTTGGATTTAAGTCTAGTGCAAGCTAATAAACATTGGTCTATTTGCATTCTTCTACATACTGAGATCCAGTAAGACCAGCACCATTTGTTGAAGATGCTTTCCTTTTTCATTGTACAATTTTGGCTTCCTTGTCAAAAATTAAGTGACTATAGATCTGTGGGTTTATTTCTGGGTCTTCAATTTGATTCCATTGATCTACTGTCTGTTTCTATACCAATAACATGATGTTTTTATTACTATTGCTTTGTAGTACAGCTTGAAATCAGGGATAGTGATACCTAAGAATATTGTTGGTACTTTGATAGGGATTGCATTGAATCTGTATATTCCTTTTGGTAGGATGGCCATTTTTATTATGTTGATCCTACCTATCCATGAGCATGGGAGATATTTCCATCTTCTGCTGTCCTCTTCAATTTATTTCTTCAGGGACTTAAATTTCTTGTTTTACAGGTCTTTCACTTGCCTGGTTAGAGTTACCTCCAGGTATTTTATACTACTTGTGGCTATTGTGAAGGGTGTAGTTTCCCTAATTTCTTTTCAGCCCATTTATCTTTTGTTTAAAGAAGGACTTCTTTTTAATTAATTTTGTATCCAGACACCTTGCTGAAGGAGTTTATAACCTATAGGTGTTATCTGGTGGAATTTTCAGGGTTACTTATATATACTATCATATCTGTGAATAGGGATACTTTGACTTCTTCCTTTCTAATTTGTGTCCCCCTGATTTCCTCTAGTTGTCTTATTGCTCTAGCTAGAACTTCAATTCTATGTTGAAGAGATATGTAGAGCATGGGCAGCCATGTCTTTATATTATTTTAATAAACATTCATATAGAATTAATGTGAAAATTCAGGGAGATGTTCTTATTTAAAAATTATGTTTTCTTTCTAGTATTAGCATCTTCATTAATTTCTTTCCTTTGACCAAATTACTCTTTCTCCTCTTTCACTATACTTTCTTGAATTATTTTCAAAATAAACATAATTCAACTTTTTGACTGAAATAAAAATGTTTGTATGGTATATGTAGAGTTTTCATTTGTTCTAGCTGCCTGAAATTGTCCTGGTTCATGTCCATTTCAAATGTAATTAATAGGTCTCTGTTTTGCTACAAGAGAAGTCTGTTTAGACAATGTTCAGCATTGTGATTACAGATGAACGTTGAGCTGAGGTAATGAAATCATTCATTTTTTTTACACCAGGAGTGAGGCTGGAGGTGAGAGTAAAATATTTCCAGAAACTAGAACTGTTATTATTACATGAATGGCTTGATGTGAGATATGTGGGATCAAAGGAATAACAGTTGTGTGTGGCTACATCCAAATAGAAATCAACATTGGGTATTCTAATTATAATAAGAGGTCTGTATCAGATATTAAAGTTTCTGCTATCTACCAGGGAAGTAATTTAGGAGACAATATCAAAATACTGTGTTCAGAGCAAGGAATATCTTGTTTCTGCCTCTGTTATTGGATGTCCATTTAATAAAATCCAAGGTCAGTGGAACAAAATAAATGAGGACAAATAATAAATAATAATTAAGCCTTAGTTTGATACATTGTGCTATCAGAAGGTCTGGGGTATAGAGATGGCATGATTCACATGATTTATGTTGATTTGGCCATGTAGTAACTCAAAATATCTCTATTAGATGTTTATAGATGGAGTCATCTTGAAGGTTTTACCCTTTCCCTACCAACAGGGCCTTATTGAGTTAATACCTGCTCTTTCTGTAGCTTCACAGACAAATGGAAAGTGAATCACTTACGAAAGTCACACTTTAGTGCAACTTATAACTATGAAGGTCAATATCATAAGTTACATTATATCCACTTACAACTGTAATAGTCAATAAATAAATAAAAACATAGCTATTTCTGTTCGTATTTATTCAAGTCATTTACTGCTAACAGAAGTGAGGAGGAAATAAGCCTAAAATTCTGGACTATCAGAAGAAATTGTGTGAAGGAGAAAGTTGAAGGGCCTGACTGCCACAATTATGTAAAAAGAAAATAATTCAAATGAAAAAAAATTCAAACTATGTATAAGGTACAAAAGTTGGTAACAGAATTATGACATTTCATGCATGGAAAACTGCCAAATTGAGAGCTATAGCCCATAGTTTGAGATTAAGATATAAGAATTTTGAAAAATGATAAGTTAACAAATTACTATTCAGTTCTATGTGCTCAGTCTGCAATCTTTCAGCAAGTTCTCTGACCTGATTTAGAATTGTTCCCTAAACCTGAATTTTCAGTTAGGTAATAGAAAAAAAATGAGGACTCTACAGGGACATTAGAAAGGATAAAGAAAATTAGAGGTAAAAGAGAGGGAGGCATTTTTAAGATGAGTAATGTTCATTTAAAAAGAAGAAAACCATTGCTTTTATGGTGACAATAATTTATACCCATGCAGATAAATATATATCATATGTAATTTTGATTTAAGTATTAAAACATCAACAAGTTGTGGAATTAACAATTCGTGAAACATTTTAATCTTATTATACAGAATAAATTATTTTTAATTATAGATAGTGTTACCTCTAACATTATTTTGCTATCTCTTCTATTGGTTACTCCATATTTTTCTTTGGTTATTTATAAATGCTGCAGGGAATTTGCTGCTTAGTATTTGAAATGAATGATAAGAGAATAAAGGCTTAACCATCACAAAATTTATCTATACAAAGGGTAAGTGATGAAATTTTACTTGGATTCTCCCAGGATATGCATGATGCATTATATTTAGACATAAAATGTAGAAAGTACAAACATCCCCCACAGTTGGCTTTCTTTTTTGTGGCACTGGGTATAAAACCTAATGCCACATACATGCTAGGCCACTCACCTACCACTCACCTATAATCCTTACTTACCATCATTCTTCATAGACGAACCATATCAATCTATAGCAAAACATCCTATTCTTCCGTGTGGTTCCCCCATACAGGCAATTCTTTAATCTGAAGCACATGATGGATCACTCTCTTCTACTCACATCATAAGTCTATAGACACATGGAAGCCAGGTGCTTGTGAGCAATTACACTAGCCGGAGGGCTAGCATTGAAAAGGGGACAGGGATTTGTATATTTTCATTCTGTGTGGTATGTTATGGACAACAGGGAAAGGAACTCACTAGAAAGTTTTGAAAATGTATCATATTCTGGGGTGGATTTAAGAAGAGGAAATCAACAGGAGGAAAAATATTGAAATGATAAAACATCTTAAAGACTCACACTGTAGTCATCCAAAGAAAAGTGGGAGAGAGATAAATCGTTATATGTAAGAAGTCAGGTGATGTGTTTTCTACATATTTTCATGCCTTGTGTTTGACAAATAACATGCTATAATATTATACCTGCACTGTTTTTAGTAAGAATGTTGTCTATAAGCTCATACATTTGAATATTTGGTTCCCAGATGCTTGACCTGCTTGGGAAGGATTAGGAGGTTTGACCTTTAGGAGGAGCTGTGACACTGGGGCCAAACTTTGAGGTTTCAGAAGCCCACAGATTTTATAGTTACCTCTCTCTGCCTTGTGCTTATAGATTAGTATATACATTCTCAGCTACTGCTCCAGTGCTATGCTGACCAGCCTACTGCTGTGTTCCTTGCCACAATGACTGTGGACTCTTAGCTTACTTTCTGAAAGTGTAAGCTCCAAATACATTCTTTTATATGTTGGCTTGGACATGCAGTCTTATCATAGCAGTTGAAAAATAATTAGGAAAATACCCTTCATCCTCTTACAAAATCAGATTTTAAAAATAATTTTAAAATACTGAAAGTGATCATTCTCAATTATGAAACAACCAGAGCTGTAAACTACTCCTGAAGTAATTACTGGAAGTTTCTGCCCTGACTATTTACTAGCATCAAAATGTTACTTGTGTACCTAAAAACTCAGCCTTTGGGATTGAGACTATAACCATGGTTTTATTTGTTTGCTATTATTATTACCATCATCTATTATTATTATTATTATTATTATTATTATTGTAACATTGGTAAGACTTTTAATTTAATAAAGAAATAATGAAACATCCCTGCAAACAAATGAATGTTATCACTTTGGTTATACATACTCGAAGGGCATAGCTTTGATATAATATCTTTAATGTATCTAATAGCTTATAAAATTCTACTTTTTTAAGGGCATAAGAATCAGAAGAGGTCTTAATGACATGAGTACATTTTTTATTACCTTTTCTGCTTTGATACCAAAATACTTTGTTTAAAAGTTAAGAACACAATATGAGTAATTCTTTGGTAATAACATGCTTGCTCTCTATATAAAACAATCTATTTCTATTGATTTTTTGACTTAGTATTCTCTAAACCAATTTCCAAGCTCACTAAAGCACAACTTTAATATTGTAAGCTATTTAGGACTTCACTGTCTAGACCTAAGATTGTTTTTTCTCTTTACATTTAAGAGTTTGTGTGTGTGTGTGTGGGGGGGGGGTATATGTGCAGAAGTTTGAGTACACAAACACACACACACACACACACACACACAAAATCTTAGACACATTTTTAATGATTATCTTTCCCCAAATATCCAACATGTACTAATATCACTGGCACGGATATTAGCCATTTCAGCCCTTTCAATTATAATCTGTGGCATTTTAGTTAAATGATTGCAACATATATAGAAGACAAAACTTGGTCAGAGGTTTAATAATCTTGTTTATCTTGAAATTGTAAATGAGCAAGTTAATTTATGCAGACACAGAAAAACCAGTCTCACCTTACATATAAGAATAATCAATTATCATATGTATACTTATAAAGACATGAATTTATTGAAGAAAGATCATATTCAAATATATACTGAGTTTGCCACAGACTCATTAAAGCCATCACAGGCAAAATCAAGGTCCTTGTGAAGGAATCTTTGTATGATTCTCAACATCACCATTAAAAGCAATACACAGTAAGTAAATTTGTTTACATACTTCAAAGTATTTTGAAAATTATATATCTTATATTTAGAATGTCATAATAATGGACATTTTGTCTTGTTGTATCTCCATAAATTAATATAAATTATTATAGGGTTTTCTGAAAAGATATATAAAGTATATTGAGCCTCAAGATTGTTTATGCTATGTACAGGAAAGTGTATGTGTGTGTATGTGTGTGTGTGTATACAATACTTTATTATTAATCTCATTCTATATCTTTGCTTCATTGAAATAATTGTTTATTGTTCAATTAGTAATGAACAGATATGTTTTATTTTCATAAAGCATATTTACAGTTATTTCTTCTAACATACTATTAAGTTATTAATTAATAAATCAAAGACTTAAAATGCAATACTTGATGAAAAAAACCTGCTCAAAACTAAATGTACACTAAATGAAAACACTTTCATAAAAATGAATATTATCCTTTGTGGGTTTTTATGCCTTCAGTGTTTTTTGTGTTTTTGGACCCTACATACATGTGTAGTGGAATTAAAATTCCAGTCCAAACCATAGTCCCTTGGTTTAACTCAAAATTAACAATTTAGAGTCTCTCCTCCAAGATGATTTTTTGAAATAAGACAATTTTAGTGTGTGTTTATATTTGTAGAAGTGTGAATACTTTTATTCCATAGTATGATTGTGAGGGTTGGAGAACAACATTTGGAAATAAGTTTTTTCTCACTATGGAATCCAGGGATCATATTCAGGTCCTCAGTATTCTACAGGAAGAGCTTTTACCTGGTGATTCATCTCTCCAACTCTAAGATGTTTTTTTGTAAAATATGTTTTCATATCTATAAGAAATGGCAACGAAATTGTAGAATGAGTCTTCAGATTAAAAGAATGCATACAGCAATAAACATACACACACTTACATAGACACAAACACAGACCACACACACACACACACATATATAGATAGATAGATAGATAGATAGATAGATAGATAGATAGATAGATAAGATAGATAGAGAGGCAGAGAGAAACAAAGAGGTAGACACAGAGAGACAGATGAGACAGAGACAGAGAGAGATACTAAGCAGAAAAAATACAAATTTCAACACAAATTAATTCAGAACATATAAACTTAAACATTATATTAACCTAAGGTACACAGAGAGAGAGAGAGAGAGAGAGAGAGAGAGAGAGACAGAGAGACAGAGAGACAGAGAGAGAGAGAGAGGAATCATTGGTATTTAGTTGTTATAAGCAGTTCCCTAGAAATAAGTGGATACCCCAACACAAACAGCTTGGTTGTTATTTTAGTTTCCAGTGTAGATTTCTAAAACAGTTTTCCTTGAAAAGGTTTTATTTTTTCACCAAGAATAGAAATTACTGTTACAAAGGATAATCCTATTAACTACCAGTAAGAGTATAAAGTGGTATAGCCACTATGGAAATCAGTGTATAAACTTTTTACATTATTACAACCAAACTACCAAGTGACCCACCTACAATATTCCTGAGCACTTGCACAAAGGACTCCACAGAGCACTTGAGAGATACTTGTACACCCATGTTTATTGCCACTCTTTTCACAGCAGGGAAATGAAAAAAGCTTAGATGTCCATCAAAGGATAGACATGTAATGAAAAACCAATATACATTAATTTTGTTAAGTTATAAAGACAATGAAATTACCAGCTTGCAGAGGAAATGACTCTATATAATAGTGCATTAAGTAAGAAAATTCAGGCTCATAAAGACAAATACCAAATGTTTTCTCTCATTTGTATGCCCTAGCTTCTAACTGGTATACTGTGTATGCACATATGTATGTATGTATATATGTATATACACATGCATACATGTACATGTGTGTGCATGTATTTGGATGGGGATGAATGCTGGTAGAAGGCAGGAAAATATAAAGGAGCTCATTAGATAAGGTGAAAAAATACTTCAAGAAAATGTGGTGGAACAAAATATAGTATATGAAATCATAGGATACATCAGGGATTGGAATGAGACAAGGAGATGCTGAAGAAGTATGGGGGAAGGAGAACTAAACAAAGGTAAGAATTTATCAAAATGCCATAAAGGAGAGTTGGAGAAATGGCTCATTGGTTAAGAACTCTTGCTGATCTTCCAGAGGACCACAGTTCAGTTCCCAGCACCCATGACCAATGTTTCAAAACTAATCGCATTCTAGATCCAGATCAGATTCCCTTTATGATTGCTGAGGACGCGTACAAACCCATGACATAGAGATACACACATAAATAATACACGCATGCATAAATGAAAATACATAAATAAAATCTTACTAAGTGCAACACGGAAAATTGCTCCATTTTAAGTTAAATAAATAATAGTTTTTTTTCCCCCTACAGAATTTTCTGTAACAAAGATGAGGTGAAACTACCTTTGGCAAGGAGGGATTCTCTAGCTCAGCCTCATCACACAGGTGTCAACAGAAGTTTGTGCTTTAGTGGTAACTCTGGATAACTTTTAAGATCCCAGTATTCCTTTGGCTCCTTTGGATGAGTCTCTAACTGCCCATTGGCTGTGTGTCTCAGAGCCACACCTTCCCGTATTATTCCTCTCATGTGTTATACTATCTTCTTAGTGATATAGTGCTATGTCTAAAATAAGATAAGGATACTCGAAACCAATGAAACTGCTTCTTTATTATATACTCAGGGGAAAATTATTTTAAATAATTAAAGCTTAGCCTATCACTATATGAGCCAAGTATTGGAATGATTAGTGCACTGACATTTATAATCCACAAAAGTAATTAAAATCGCTTAATATTCATATCACTGTATGAGAAAGTAGTTAGTTTGTATTTCTGTCTGGGTGGCTTCAAAAACAAAACCTCTGACTGGACGTGTGGTATTGTGTGTGAATTAGAATATAAACAATTCACCTATTTGGTACATACTATAAACCTAGTAACAGTGTCCCTTAGGTAGGAGCTTTTCTAAATTTATTGTAGAAATCTTCACAGGTAGTTGTGAAAGCCAGCCCAAATTAGGGACTTCTCTTTCTGTATCTATTTTATACCAAAAATATAGCTCTACCTTTACCAATCTAAAGAATTCACAGCAGTTGAAACAGAATGCACAAGACCTGGGCAAGGCACAGGTCAGACAAAATTCCAACACAAAGGACAGAGAATGCAGAGAGTGAGCACTAAGACTCACTGCTAGCTAATGATCTATTGACAGTTGATAAAGCTTCTAAGAGAAGGATAGTTGTTTTTCTTTAATTGTGTGGTCCATGGTGAGTTCACCATACTCCAGTGGAAGGACACATAGCCAAAAGTATATGGGTAGCACCAACTATAATTGACAGATTTAAAAAAATTACAAGAGGACACAAAGTTGGGTGAGTAGGGAACAGAGCAGGTTGGAACTGGGAGGAGGTGGGGTATAGGAAGTAAATATGATCAAGAAACATTGTATAAGAATCTCACAAAAACATAGAAATGGGAGAATGTGGAGGAAATACAGAATTATTAAATGAAGTTCATCAAATGTGACATTGTTAGTTCAATCCTATATGACATAAGAATAGCCCTCTCACATTAACACACTGTGGTTCCTACATGATTTAAACTGTCTTGCTCTTTATTCTTAGGGGTTAAATGAATACACATACATCACAGTTTTGTATTTTGACTTTGTTGTCTTGGAAGATATGACATATTTTTTCCTGTTGAATGTCCTGGCTGTTTCCTAGACACAAAATAAGCTGGTATAAACAAGCTCATGGTTACTTGATGACGTTGTGTTTCTCAAACAGTGGTAAACTGTGATTGCAACTACAGTACATAAACTCTTGTGGTTGTATGGTAAGTATGGGCAAATGACAGTCTACAACACTGTACTGCTTCACACAGCTTCACAAAATGTACATTAAAGTACCACTACCTACATTTTAAAGAATAATATGAACCTTTCTTTTAGAGGAGATTTTCTTCCCAGATCATGAGCTACATTGAAAATGAGTAACAAGAGCAACAAAAACAAAATCTGTAAGTGAGCGAATTAGATTAATGTCACTCCTGCAATGGAATTCTCTGGTCTTATTAAGGTTAAGTTTGAAGAGGTTACTGAATGGTGAGTTATTCTTAAGTTAAGGTAGGGATCTGTGATCCTAAAACTCTTCTAAAAATGAATCAATGCCTGACTTCAGGTAGAGTTACTGTCTGACATAACTGAAGAAAGAAGACCTCTAGCAATCATGTCTTCTCATGGCTTTATCTACAGACATAACCTAAATGCCTCCTAAGGGGTGTTTTCAATGATATTCTTTTTTTCATATGTATATCTCTCCACCTGCCTGTCATGCCCAACATTCCTTCTGTGGACTTGGATTCTACACATTATTTATATCTTCAATCATAATAAAGTAGGGCTCTCACAGTTCAGTCTAAACTTTATTCATCATATTTCCCTTTCAAGCCACAAGACATGGTTTGGCATCTGCTTTGGATTGTTAGAGATAAGTCTGTAAGTGTGATATCCCTTGCTAATCAGTACATATGGTCTGTGACATGTTACTTTGGAATTTTACCTCTCCATACATATAATAATATATATCATATAAACACATAGAATTGATATATAGATATAAAATGAGATATATATTATTACATACACATACATATATACATGTATATTTGTAACTAAACAAAACCCTTCTTTTTAATTTTTTATGTTTATTTATTACTTCAGGTTACATCTCCATCACAGTGTCCTTATTCCTTCCCATTCCACCCTCCCAGCCTCTCCTCCTTCTCCCATCTATCCCACTCCTCCAGTGTGGAGTGTCCCTACATACAATCCCTTTCAGTTCAGTGGTTATATGAGGGCTAAGACCTTCATCTTGCACTGGGGGCCTACATAAAAGCACCCTAGGGCAAATTCTCCCACTAATAGGTAACAAAGTCTATGTTCCTGATCCTTTTGGTGTGTCAGTTGTACAATAGTTATCCTGTATTATATGACTAAAATTCAATTATAAGTGGGTAGATCCCACGTGCATATTTCTGAGTCTGGGTTAGCTCACTCAGATTTCTAGCTCTACCCATTTGGCTAAGAATTGCATGATTTCCTTGTTTCTAATAGCTGAGTAATATTCCATTGTGTAAATGTACCACAATTTTTTTATCCATTCATTGATTGAGGGACATCTGGTTGTTTCCAGTTTCTAGCTATTACAAATAAGGCTGCTATAAACATAGATGAGGATATGTCCTTGTGGTGAGGAATCTTTTGGGTGGATACCCAGAAGTGATATGGCTGGATGTTGAGGTAGGGCCATTCCAAGTTTTCTAAGATATCCCTAGACTGATTTCCATAGTGGTTGTACAAGTTTGCACTCCCACCAGCAATGGAGAAGTGTTCCCCTTTCTTCACAACCTCGCCAGCATGTGCTGTCATTTGAGTTTTTGATCTTAGCCATTCTGACAGGTGTAAGATGGAATCTCAGAGTCATCTTGAGTTGCATTTCTCTGATGATTAAGAATGTTGAGCATTTTTTCAAGTGTCTCACTTCCAATAGAGATTCCTCCTTTGTGAATTCTCTGTTTAGTTCTGTTCCCCATTTTTTGATTGGATTATTTGGTTTCTTGGTGTTTAATTTCTTGAGTTCTTTATAAATAATGGATATTAGCTCTCTGTTGGAAGTGGGGTTGGTAAAGCTCTTTACCCAATCTGTAGGTTGCCATTTTGTTCTAATGACAGTGTCCTTTGCCTTACAGAAACTTCTCAGTTTCCTGAGGTTCCATTTATTGATTGTTGGTCTTGGAGCCTGATCTGTTGGTGTTCTGTTCAGGAAGTTGTTCACCTGTACCAATAAGTTTGAGGCTTTTCCCCATTTTCTTTTCTAATATATTTAGTGTGTCAGGCCTTATGTTAAGGTCTTTGATACAGTTGGAGTTAAGTTTTGTACAAGGCGATAAGCATATGTCTAATTTCAGTCTTTTCCATGTTGACATCCAGTTAGTCCAGCACCATTTGTTGAATATGCTTTCCTTTTTCCATTGTACAGTTTTAACTTCTTTTTTTAAATAATAAATTTATTTATTTGTTGCTTCAGGTTATATCTCCATCATATTGCCCTCTTTCTCCCCTTCCCAGCCCCACCCTCCCACCCTCTACCCCCTAACCCTTCCATCCCACTCCTCTGGAGTGGAGTGTCCCTACATAGCAGTCCCTCCTCACCCCAGTTCAGAAGTCATATGAGAGCCAAGAGCCTCCTCATACACTGGGGGTCTACAAGGCCGTACCACCAGTGAAAAGTGTCTCATTGCTAGGGAGAGAAAACTAAAAAGCAAACAAACAAAAAAAGTCTATGTCCATGTTCCCTTTGGTGCATTGGTTGTAGTATAGATATCCTGTTCTACATAGCTGAAATCCAACTATAAGTGAATAGATGCCATGTGCATCCTTCTGAGTCTGGGTTAGCTCATTCAGGATGAGCTTCTCTAGTTCCATCCATTTGGCTGCAAATTGCATAATTTCATTGTTTCTGATAGCTGAGTAATATTCCATTGTGTAGATATACCACAGTTTTTTAATCCATTCTTTGGTTGAGGGACATCTAGGCTGTTTCCAGTTTCTAGCTATTACAATTAAGGCTGCTGTGAACATAGATGAGGAAACTTCCTCATGATTCTGAGAGGAGTCATTTGTGTGTATACCCAGAAGTGGTATGGCTGTGCCCTGAGGCAGAGCTATTCCAAGTTTTCTAAGATATCGCCATACTGACCTCCATAGTGGTTGCACAAGCCTGCACTCCCACCAGCAATTGAGGAGGGTTCCCTTTCTCCACAACCTCGCCAGCATGTGCTGTCATTTGAGCTTTTGATCTTAGCCATTCTGACAGATGTGAGATGGTATCTCAGAGTTGTCTTGAGTTGCATTTCTCTGATGATTAAGGATGTTGAGCATTTCTTCAAGTGTCTCTCGGCCATTAGGGATTCCTCCTTTGTGGACAGTTTTGACTTCTATCTTAAAAATTAAGTGACCATAGATGTGTGGATTTATTTCTGGGTCAATTCAATTCCATTGATCACCTGGTCTGTTTCTATACCAGTAGTTGTTTTATTACTATTTCTCTGTAGTATAGCTTGAAATTTGGGATGGTGATACCTCCAGGTGGTTTTTTTTTTTAATTGTACAGGATTGATTTAGCTATTATGGTTTTTTTGTTATTCCATATGAAGTTGAGAATTGTTTTTTCGAGGTCTATAAAGAATTATTTTGATAGGAATTGCATTGAGTCTGTGTATTGCTTTTGGCAGGATGACCGTTTTTATTATTTTTGTTGCTACCTATCCATGAGCATGGGAAGATCTTTCCATCTTCTGATGTCCTCTTTAATTTCTTTCTTCAAGGACTTGAAGTTCTTGTATTACAGTTCTTTCACTTGCCTGGTTAGAGTGAAAAAATTCTATTTTTTAAAAATGTTTATTTATTATTTCAAGTTATATCTCAGTCAAAGTCCCCTCCCTCCACCCCTCCCATCCCCATCCTCCTATCCTCTCTGCCTTTTCCCAGAACTCATAATTCTTTCTTTTGAATAATTAGTCCACAATTATGAATATTATAAAGTATAACATGCATTCCCAAAGTATAGTCCATATATATTTGGCAACTGATATTAATATTCTGTTATCTATCTATCTCAATGAGCTTAAAGTTCTATACCTAACTCAATTTCCATCTTAATTTGCATTACCAGCTTAAAAACATCTTCTTAGACCTAGAACATCCTTTTAATTCCTAAACAACTTAAAACTTAGCTGTGAGACTATAACTATCTAGTCTTCAACCACATCAGAGACCTGAGAAGGATGCATATATCTGATTATACAGGAAGTGTAGGGTCAGCAGCTTCCAAAACTAAGGAATGGCATCCAACTGGCTGCCTGGACAGTTCCCAATTTCTCTCCATACATTAGAGATCTATCTTCAGCCTGTTGGCCCAGTATCTCTGACAGACATTGATTGTAGAGCAGGAATTATGAAGGACTTGCCTACCCTGTCTTGGCAGAGCTAAGCTGTAGACTTGCCTGGTTCTAAGACAAAACCTTTGCTTATTGTGTGAGATCACTGAACATTGTTGAGCAAGCGAAGAATCTTACTACTGTAGTAAAACCATTTGTTTCAGTCAAAATCATTCCCAACTGCAAATAATAGCAAATAATATCAAATGAATTTAGAAGGTAGAGTGGACAGATAATTTAGATTTTATGTATTTTCTCATGTTATAAGGCAAGTTAACAATCTAAAATACACACATAATCTTATTTTAAGCATGAAAATAAAAGAGGAAACAGTTTTATTGTTCACTGTTGCTCTCTTTTCCTGCAGATATGGAGTTAATATTTTGATAAATAATTCTTAAAAGGAATTCTTAAATTCTTTGAATGAAGCATTGCTCAGTTATCGCAGCATCTACAATACCAAGGATTTTGTCTTATGAAGAAAAAAAGTCGCCTACTTTTTTTTTAGCTTTTATTCAAAGGGATGGTATGAATGTTGAAAATTTTAAGGTATCGGAGCTAAGTGCAAATCAAACACAAAATTTTATTCTTTCACTATGTTTTCTAACTCTATATATTTGCCGCAGAAAAAATTGTTTCTCTGCCTAATATGCTAATCATGTATCCATTAGCAGCCAAATAAATCATAGAACTAGCTACTTATTTTTAATCCCAATTTAAACTTTTCTTTAACTGGAAAAAAGACATGTCACCTTCAGTAAACATATCTATACAAATGAAACAAGAACACTTCAGAGTCTGCTACAATCCTTCAAGGGGATGGTGACTCACTGAAACTAAGATAGGGAATATTATGGATTGGATAGTGAATTCAACTCCTACCTTTCACTATCATTATCATTAAACAGAGGAAGCCTTTAATAGATAAACAACATTCAGTCTTAAGTGTTCTGTTGTGAAAATACTATAAAAAATAAAATTATTCTATACTTGGACACAATGTTGTTAAATGACAGATATATATATAAATATATACCTTTAATAATGAGAGATCATTACAGTAGCATATTGAAATTACAACAATTTAGATACATAATTGATTGACCATAGCTTTATGATACCATAATCACAACATAATGGAATGTGAACAGATCCTTTCCTTTATCTGGAAAGCTTCCAAAATGCCATCAATGTTAAGATGAATGTTTAATGGGCTGCCCTTAAAAGAAGACTCTCTGTACTTCTCTTCTGTCCTTTTTTTCTGTGAAAGTAGACTTAGAACTCCTAAGTGAAGTTTAAAGGCAGGGGAAGCAAAACATGTAGCCTGAAAATTGCAGATACAGCTTCCAACAGACTTTGCTTGAAAATAAGAACAAAATAAAAACCCTGATGTCCACACTGCACATTTCTTCCCACTATGCCATTTTCACTCTGTACCCTGCTCTAATTTATCTGCCACCTGTTTCAACCATGAGCATTTTCTAGTGCACCAACAGCTTCCAAGACCAAGCTGAGGGCATCTTTCTTTTCTTTACATTATTTAGTTACCTGATCATATTTACCAGTTAGCTAGTTTTTTTTTAATTTTATATTGTCTTAGTTTCATCTAAGTAATCATTATTTTATTATGTTTGTAATGCAGGGGTCAGACACAAGGTCTATCACTTGCTCAAAAAATTCTCTACCACTGAGCCTAGCACTTAGACTCTCCGGTTGTCTTTGAAACAGACTTCAATATCTATGTTTGTTTCAAAAATCAACTCCAGACCTTCCTCTATGTTACCATCTATCTCAGATAATAACCAAAGTCCTACAAATATGTCTTATTCAGTAGTATATACTGTAAGCAATATAGCAAAAATTTGATTGCTGAAGGATGTTCCTTCTAATTAGTAATGATTGTAGTAAACCAAGCTCACGTGTAAAGAGTTTCATTCTTCTGGCAGTTTTGAATGTACACGCCAATCCTGACTCTTCTCTGATGTAAGGTTTACAGATGACGGGTATAGCCTTCTTGATTTACCCTTTAACTTATTTAGTCTTCAACTTAATTCATATAAAGTATGAAGTTCTGATTCATGTCAGCCAGGTGTCTGCTGACTTAACCATTCCTCACAGAGTTGCAATACTGCCCCTTACTGTTAAGAGCAGTAACTATACAGCAACTCTTGGTGTAACCACATATCTGATGCATTAGAACAACAGTTCTTAACCTATGAGCCTGGACTCCTTTGGGATGTCTCATATCAGATATGTACATTATAAATCAGAAGAGTAGCAAAGTTACAGTTATGAAGTAGCAACAATCTAGTTTCATGGTTTGAGGTCACCAGGACATGAGGAACTGTATTAAAGGGTGGCGGCGTTAGGAAGGTTGAGAAGCGCTGCATCAGAAGGCTCTGTCAATTTGATTTTCAGTGAAACTGAGTTTTCTCTGCAGGTGTCCATCCTCACTGTTGTTCTTCTAATGCAGGCTATAAATTAAGTCATAGGAACAACAGGTTTTTTTTTTTCAACTGCCAATTTAACTCCCCACTTCTGGATCTCTTGGATGTCTGTTTTCTCTACAACACACCATGCACACACGCAATACACTGACACACATACACACACGTATGTGTACATATACTTGATCTGGATTTTATTATTTTGAACATCCACATGTTACCCCTGTTCAAAGAACTCTTTCTTGGTGTAAAAGCTTAAGCCAGATTGTTCGTCAGTTACTCATCTTTGTTCAGCTGTTCGTAATAATTTATTTTATGTGCTTATGTTCTTGTATCTTTTCCCTACTAAATCATACAACTGTAAGTAAAAACAGACTGACTCTTTGCTAATGTTGCATGTCTGATGCACACCTACAAAACTGATAGATATTTTTGGAGCAAATCTCAAATATACATTTGAGCACTGTCAGTGTGTAGAAGATATCAATTCATATGAAGTTAATGAATTTTAAACAATACTTGAATGCCCTGCCTACAACAATAACATCAATGCCAAATACTTATTCATTTAAAAATTATTTTTATTATATTTAATTATGTGTACATGTGGTCATAGTGACAGGGAGCATATGCATGTGGATTCAGGCCCAACAGATGTCAAAGATGTTAGATTGCCCTCAAGCTGTAGTACCAGGAAGTTGGGAATCACCAGACTCAAGTGCTAGGTACCCAACTCAGGTCCTTGGCAAGAACAAGGACTTACTCTCAACCACTGAGTGTTCTTTCCAGCCACCATATTTGTGCATTGTTAAGAAGGAATTGATCCATCACTATTTGATTTCATAATCCTTAAAATTAAACAGAGAAGCACAAAGGATAATCATACTAAAAATGGTTCTTGAGCCATTTCATTGGCTTTTTTTTTTTTTTGCTTTGTTTGTTTGTTTATTCTGACGAGTCCTATTTAGCTCTAACTTAGGTCTCTGGGCTTAAGTCTCAAGTTTCTGGCTGTCCAGGCAGTGTTGCGCATGGCCTCCCTCTTCTGGAGTAGGAATTAAGTTAAATGGGACATTGGTTGGCCACTCCTATAAATTCTGTGCTCTCATTGCCCTGGAATATTTTTCAGGCAGGACAGATTGTAAGTCAAAGGTTTGTGGCTAGGTTGGTATCCACGTTTCTTTTTCTGTATCCCGAAGAGTACCTTTCTACACCAAAGAGACTAGAACATGAGGGTGAAGGCTTCATCCACGCACCAGCTTGACTGCTTCACACTCAATGAGTTGTGTGGGTGTTTTTGGCAATGGACCTGCTGTCAGTTTGCAGAGTGTAACCTTTTATCCTAGCATCAGCTTGGGTTGTTTAGGGATTTCCACTGGACCCTTCAGTCAACAGCTCAAAGGATTGCAACCCAGTCCTATCACTGGAATCCTTGGCTAGCTACAAAATATGGCCAGTTGAGACTGTATCCATCATTATTAGGAGTTTTCATTAGGATCTCCCTTACAGATTTCAGGATGTTTCTACTGCATTAGGTATCCCCACCACCCTCCAAGTGTTCCCCATTTAAAAAAAATCCAATGAAATTATTCCTAATGATAGTCTGCTATACTCATAGATCAGTGTCTTGTCCAATCGTCATCATTAAGGATTCCTTGGGCCACAGACTGGAGCAGATGAAGAGACTCACAGCCAGACATTATGTTGAGAGTCTAAATTGGAGATATCCTTAGTGTCCCTCCTTTTGGAGCTTGGGAAATCCCATGAAAGATGGGGAGGAAAGATTATAGGTGTCAGAGAGGATGGAGGATACTAGGAGAACATGGCTCAGAGAATGAACTAATCAGGTCTCAAATGGACTCACAGAGACTGAAATGGTAAACATGGGTCCTTCATGGGTCTGCACCAGGTCCTCTGCATGTATGTTGTGGGCATTGGCTTGATATTTTTGTGAGCTGCTAACTTAGTGTCTTTGTGGAACTCCTAACTGTGGGAGTGGGTTTCTCTCTGAGTCTTCTGCCTATTCTTGGGCCTCTCTTCATCCTGTTGGATTGCCATGTCCCACTTCAGTGTGGGGACTTTTGCCTTTCAGTATTGTATTTTGTCTTATAGTTGGTTGCTGATTCTTGGTGACCTGCTGTTTTCAGATGGGATATGGATAGGGAGCAAATGGGGGAGAGAAGAGGTAGGAAGGAGCTGGGAGAAGTTGTAGGAGGGGAAACTGGTTGAGATGCATTGTTTGAGAGAAGCATCAATTTCAATTAAAAATGGTACTTGAATGTAGATTATGAATATGCTTATAACAGTCTTTATCAACAAATTTCAGAAACTAAGTATCTTTTTCATCAAATAATCACAATTAAGAAGCTGAATAAACTTTTCACATTTTTTTTTCCTTTTGTTTCTTCTCTACCGGAAACCATCTAGCTTCCAGACTGCAAAAGCTTCATTCTCAGTTTTCCAGGCACTGGTTTTCTATTTTGGATGGGAAAAAAATTCTTGTTTCACCATGAAGATGTTTTCAGTGCACCCAATGCCACAATTGGGTCACTTCAGTTCAAAAGATAAAGAGCAGATGCAAAATTCACACATGCAACTCTGAGAAAATTCTGTTTTTACCAAGTGTGTTCTGATCACCTCAAATTCTATATCTCTTTTCTCCTCTTCCGTTGCTGTCATTAGTGCTGAACAGCAGTAGGCAAGGTAAAGTATGGCTCCTAGTGATGCCTTTCTGGAATGCTGAGTGAGAGAGGAACATGGCAGAGGAATCCCTTCTCCCTGTACTATACCAAGTCCTCAAAGAAGAGAAAGAAGTACCATGCCATCAGAGACTTGGGGATGCTCTCAATTCTCACCTTCAGCTGGGTGAAGAATCCATTTCTCTGTATTTCACGTCTTTTCACCCTAAATGGCTGAAAAGAAGCTGAAGAAAGTAATTTGTGCTTGTTCTGGTTCTGAAGCTCGGAGAAAGTAAAGAGAGCAGGAAACAGAGAGGTCATCTTCATAGGAATATCTAGGAAGATCTGAGCATCCTTTGGTTGAAGGACCAGCCCAGAGAATTGTGTGCCTTCATCATCATAACATGTTCATCCCCAGGGTTTTATTTAAACTGACTGAACCACAACACACACACACACACACACACACACACACACACACTAAAAACTTATAGCTGTGACTTTTCTCAAACTTCTCCCTATTAATGGGTCTCAGTTCTCTATAGTAGGTCTATACTAAAAATAATTTCTTAGCTTACTAGCTCAAAATTTTATGTTGAAAATGCCATAGCATCAAAAGGTGAAACTTGGTGAAAAGACAGTTATGAGATTTTGTTTACTATGTTATATTAGAGTTTTGTTAGGGCTTATGTGTTTGAACTGTTCATTTTTGACATATCACATTAACATTGGATAAAGTATTAACCAATTTACATTCTAATGTACTCTTGACAGAAGAAAGTATATTTCAAATAGCCAAAATATCACAATTTATATAATACTGGAGATTATTAAAATGCAAATATTTCCAGTAATGGTAGCAGGAACATGTTAAACATTTTGTAGACTTTACAATCCCTTGTTTATGAACTTCTTAATTTGTCTATTAATCACATTGCTAGAAGTGGCTGCAGGGAAATAGGTACATAATTATGTTGAAAATAAGTAAAATATACAGATTACATAGATTTACTAATAGACCCATAATTTTGACATAAGAAAACAGAATATTTTGAAAGATGAAAGGTAATTGAAACATTAAGAATGGTAGCATTTAAAACCCCAACTAGATGTTACATTCTAGCAAGTAAAACTCCATGTACCAAAAATGGGTTACCTGCTTTTGTGTTATTGTCCATTGTTTCCTAGAGACCCTGCAAAATTCTCAAAATTGCTATACCCGACACTGTTAGTTACCATCCGGAACCTGACAGTAGAGTGGATTGCTGAAGAAACCACACACTTATATTGTTGCCCTAGATCACGGAGAAATCTGGATGGTACTCAACCCTCTGGGCTACCATGTATAAAGTTGAAAGGAATTATACATGCTACCATAGGAGCAGATTCATTATCAATCTCATCCATCTATGAACTCTGAAAGCTGGAATAACTACCTATGCAACAAGATATCCAGCTGGTGCAAAAGTGTTATGAATGCTATGGGAGTAACCAAACACTTTATTTTTACTTGATTAAAAGTTTACTCCATTTGATTGAGCCAATATCTGACACTATCATTGAAAGCAAGAGCATGAGACTAGGTACATTATGGGTTCTATGGGAAAGCCTAGTAATAGTCTGCTAAAGGTGCACAGTAATATGACTTCTAATGACATATTTATAAACCCAGAGATCAGTGCATAATGAGATCACCTCCAGAGAACCTTCTTAAAGTACATGGCAATTAATGTAAAAAAAAAAAAACATAACTAGTTAATATACAAAGAAGCAGAGGCAATCTGCTTCAAATGAGATGTCTATATCGTTCCCTTCTCTCAAACCTCATAGATCAATGTAGAAAAGGAGTTGGGAAGATTGTAAGAGTCATGCATGGTGATGACAACAAGAAAACACTGTTTTTCATATACAACTAGACAAATGCATATATAAAGTCACAGAGACTGTGACAGCATGCACAAGATCGCATAAACTCAAGCAAACAAAATACCTGCATGGAGGAGAGGAGTGGATACAAAGGAGCCATATGAATTTGATTGCTGTGTGTGACAGAAGGTCGGCCTTCTTTAACAAAGTCACACCTGGTATATGAACCACACTCCAGGGCAAGTTCCAATTCCAGGAGTAGTTGACCAACACACAAAATGACTTCATGATTTTTGTTTTGTAATTCTAAAAATCAGTTGATGAAGATGTTTAGGCATGAGGTTGGAGAAGGAGTTTGGAAAGAGGAATGAATATTACCATATAATATTGTATGAGATTATCAAAGAATGAAAAACATATTTAAAAATATAATGAATGTTCTAATGAAAAACAGAAAGATAAAGATAGCATTTAAAATGAGGTTTTGTCTCTAGTAGAACTAATAAAATTGTCACAATCCAAAGACAAGTTTGAATTTTTTAACCAATAAAGTTTAAAAGTTAAATAAATTACAAATACACACAGAAAAAAAATTCATTTATCAGTAGTCATTGATCCCCCAATTGGATAGTAATTTTATCTCAGAGTGTTTGCTTTTTTTTCAAACACACGCCCATATTATATTATGTGTCTAAGTGATTTCAATTCCAATCAGGTTGATTATGAAGATTAACCCTCATAGTATCCTCAGCTATAAATAACTGTAAATACTTCATTTAGTTCCTTAGGATATATACCAAAAGTAGAATTGATGATTAGTACCAAAACAATGGTATCTGAAAGGCTTTTTAGAGGAAGTTAAAACCTACAGGGTAAAGTGAGTTAGCTGTTCCATGTACTTGGAGGAGGTTGCTTACAAATATCAGAAGGGCTGAAAGGAAAAGCGAATTTAAAATGCTCCAAATAAAAGCCACGGGAACATTTAACTTACCTTGAGAGAGCTACTCTGTTCTTTTATTTCATTGCTCTGTTCTTATTTTATTTCTATTAAAAAGTTTTGGTGTGTCAAAAGAAGAAACAAAATAAGCCTCAGCTCTACTAGTTTTATTTACTTTTCTTAAGAAAGATATATTTGACAAATTTCACTTAATGAAACATATATAAACTCAAATCAAAATGAAATGCAAGTCACAATGTTTGTGACTCAGAACTTCATTTAAACTCATAATTAACCAAAATCCTAAGGTCTTGGTATTCAGTCTCAAACTTTCCTTACTGCATTAGTACACAAACACACACACACAAACACACACACACACACACACACACACACACACACACTCACCATGAGAGAGAGAGAAATACAGAGAAAAACAGAGACAGATAGAGAAAGATAGACAAAGATGGAGATACAGAGACAGAGTATAAATTTACAGCTTATTAAAGGGAATAGCTAACAAACATACCAAATTTTTAATTAAAGCCATAATGCTTTTATTAATTTTTGAACTATTTAAACAAATCCACAAAAGAATTAAGTTTGAATTGACAAGTCATTTCTTTATATCTTAACTAAAATAAGTAAAGATAAAACAAAGATTGAAAGGTTGGGCAGGGAAGTGGATGCAGTAGAGATAACTGAAAGTAAAGATATTTGAGAAGGCCATATGAAAAACTATTTTATGAGTTTCTTAAACATATGCATCTATATAAAAGAGCTTAGTGGCCTTTACTTCACACAGGAGATAATATTCCTACCAGAAGTCATACATTGGTATACAAAAGCACATTGCAACATGTGGACAAATTACATTTTATTAAATTCTCAAAGAATTAAAAAAATATTGTATTTGAAATAACAAATAATCATTCAAACAGATTGTCAAGCCCATTGGTAAAATTTGTTAATGTTGGAGATAAAGAATGATAAGGGATAGAAAAGTGAACAGAAAGGCAAATTAGCAAAGAAGAAGGTTGCAAAATCCCAATAGTGTGGAGAGATGGGTCAGTTCCCAGCTCCATATTGGTAAATCCAGTCTCTGGAAAATGAGCTCTTTTCTGGACTCTGCTGGCGTTGGAATCCATGTACAAACATAAGATTTGGTTTTGGCTCTTTTTAAAACAGAAACATAAGAAGAAATGTTCTATCATACAAATCACACTCAAACATATTTTAGAAATTTTACATAGGTAAATGTAAAAACAAAAAACTTTCAAAAAAGTTACCCATCTATTTTAATATAGAAACATCATGGTTAGCCTCCAGGCTCCATCTAATCAAGCAGTAAGCTGAATTTGATCTGTGGTACATTTCCATTCTGCATGCATATGTGAAGAAATATGTAAAAATCAACAAAATTTGTTTTAGGAAAAAAGTACAGATCCACGAGGTGACTTTTGAGAAAAAAAAGCATTCAATATAGTTGACATATCAAGAACAAGTGACAAAGATAAATATGAATATCATTAGTGAGAGTATCCAAACACTAACCCTAAAAAAGTCTTTATGGAAAGAATTCTGCAGTATAAAGGAACAAGTTGTATGAAAGGCACGGATGTCAAAATCAAACCCATTTCATCAAATCTTCAACCCAAAAGCCACACTTTGAAGGATTTAGTGCTAATTTTACAAAAGTATTTAGGAAATGCATTTATTACAATCACTCCTATTAATGACAATGGAGAGATTTTTCCTAATTTATCTGCTCTGCAATATCCTCATTTTCAAATACTTTAAAACTTCAATGGTCTGTGAGATAGTTCAGCAATGTTCAGAGCCCTGGACCTCAGTATCCTGATTATTAAACTTAACTGAATAAAATGTTACACATAAGATAAATATATAGTTAGATCTCTTGAACAGTTGTAAATATGGTTGACTATTATTTCTTCAGATCCGAAGATATATTTGGACCAATTATCACGATTGACAAACGTTTATTATACAAATGTCAAATTGACTTTTAAATGAAAATGCCAATTAATTACTTTAAGACCTATGAATCTTTTAGATGTTATTAAACTTGTAAAACTATCACAACAATTCTTGATAAATAATATCATACATTTAAAAAACAAGTTTTCCTGTCAGAAACCACTTGACCAATGGTTGGATAATAGATAAAACTGAAATCTTAATAACACAGATTTACACTAACATCCAGAACTTTATAAATAATTAGTTATTATGCAAAGTATTGTTGAGAAATATGTTTAAAAGGTCAGAACTATTCACAGTCTTAAATTAGGATTTTAATGAGTGGGAAAAACTGGTGTTTCAAGTGGAGGAAATAATTTGAGAAAATCTTGACCTGGATGGCAAGGAACCTAGCTAAAGATATGGAAGAAAATTTTAGATGACATTTTGTAGATGTCATTTGTAGGATGACATCTTGTAGACCTCATTGCTAACATAGTGTCAATCAAATGACTGGATAATCATGGCAATGATGATTTTATATCTTGAAATTCAAAGCTCACTTGGCTCTCTGTATCTTTTTTTTTTTTATCCTCACCAGTGTTTGAAATTTGTCCTGTGAAGTCTGAGTGTCTGAATTTATTAGCATAACTTCTCCCAGCATTCTTCAGCAGGTATGCCTTCTTTACAAAACATTTAAAAAGTAGTTTAAAGTGTCGATTTGGACATTCTCCCTTCACTCTTCTCCCATTGAGAAAAACATTGAAAAACATTTCCCAAATAATTATCTTGATAAAATAAATAAATTAATAAATTTTATACACTTGGAATATACTCACTCATAAGCAGATGCTAGCCATATAGTACAGGATTGCCATGCCACCATCCACAGACCCAAAGAAGCTAAGCAACTAAGAGGTCCCAAGGGAGGATACCCGAATCACACTCAGAAGGAGCAATAGAATAGATAGTGGAAGTGGATGAAAAGAGGAAACTGGGCACAAGATGGAGAGATGAGGGCAATGGGATCAGTTGTGGGGAGAGCAGGGTCAGGTGGCAAGAAGGATGGGAGAAAAATAGGAAACTGAAGAGAGTGCATCTCTGAGACAGGATGGAGACCAGCAACAGGGTAGGCCCCTGGGAGGATATGGGGGTGACTTTATCTAAGATGCGTGGCAGTGGGGGTATAGACACTAAAGAGGCCTCCTGCTAGGTAGGACCTCAAGGGAATGAAGGGAGTCAACAACCATCCCATAAAAACTTCAAAACAAAAGTTATCCTGTATATAAGAAGTACAGTGATAAAAATATACGAGAAGTTGAGGGAATGTTCAATCAATAATGGGCCCAACCTGAGGCCTACCCCAAGAGAGAGAGCCAAACCCTATCAATACTAAGATACTCTGCCTTGCCTACAGACAGGCAGATATCATGAGAAGAGTGGTAGAACCTCCACGACGCAGAGGATCCAAACAGAGGCCGAGTCTCACTAACAAACATTAGTAGGAGCATGAAGTGTCTGTGGAAGAATTGGGAAAGGATAGAAAGATCCGGAGAGGGCAAGAACTCTGCAAGAAGACCAACAAAGACAACTAACCTAGGCCCATAGAGGCTCACAGAGCCAGCGTGAAACACCAATCAAAGAGCATGCATGAATTGGACCTAGGCCCCCTACACATATGTAACCACATAAGTAACCAAAAGGGAGCTTGATCATCATGTGGGTCCCCTAGCACATGGAACAGAGGCAGTCTCTGACACCTGCATTTTGATCAGTTCCCAGTAACGGGGCTGTGGTGCGTGATCTCAGTGGAGGAGGATGTGCTTAGTCCTGACGCTGATGCAATGATGTGTCCTGGGATGGGAGGGTGTGGGGGGCGCTCCCTTTTTCTGAGAAGAAGGGGAGAAGTAGGGGAAAAGGGGAAGGTGGGTGGAACCCAGAGGAGTGGAGGGAATGGGCTACAATTGGGATGTAAAATGAATATATAAGCTTAATAAATTTTTTGTAAAAAAAATGAACAATGTCCTCTTTTGGTTTCAGGATCCACTGCCCTACCATGAATACACATGCCAGTTTTCAACTACATGAAAGAAAATTGGCAAAGAAAGCAGAACTTGAGGGTTTCTATTGCACAGATGCTGGTTGTTCAGAAGTGCCCAGGGTCAACAGAGCCCAGTGGCCTGTAACGACTGAAGATGGAGTGCTTTAATTTGCAGAAAACTATTATATTGTCTGTATTACAAAGAAAAAGTATCACCAGGAGTGCATAGTTCCTACAGCCATAGCCCGGGCTTCTCCTCAGAACACAAGTTGTCACCTAATCAATATGTGACTGCAGGTCACCCATCTGTCTTCCTAACCAGGCAAGCAGTCTCTCCAATAAAAACAGCAACATAAAAATAAACATGGGTGATGGTTTTTATCTGAAGGCAGGTACTCTCACCAAATATCTGCCTGTCTACACTCCACCAAGGCCATGCTCTTCTGGCTTTACCAAAACCCAATGGTGTTTTCTACCCTTTGACTTCCCAGGTTACAGTACTGGACTGTAACCTCAAAATGGCAACATCTTTAAAAAGCTTATCTCTGAAGGCCTGTCGCTCTTGTTTCCTCAGGATGACTTTAGCATTCACGACGCAAAACATGTCATTGTAGTAGCGAGAACCCATTTGAAATAAAGTTCAATGATAGTTGTTTTTTTTTTTTTTTCATGATACGCTAGACTTTTTGAAGATGTGTTTTGTTGTAGTTTTGGGTTTTGTTTTGTTTTCTTTTTCTGGGAAGAGTTTAGCATTTCTACAACTGAACTTGAGTCTTCAGTATGGCAGAAAATTAAAAAAAAAACATACATCCCCTATAGAATAAATTCCAATTATCCATTTCATGACTAATACATCTGGCTAGGAAAATATAGTGAGTCAATTCTCAGTTCAACACTTTTCACTTGCTGAGGAATTAAAATCTCTCCCAAATGGAATTTTCTCATAAAAACAAAGTGTTAATCCTCCTTGAAGTATTTAAAAGGAAAATTTAACTTTTCATTACTTACTTTAAACTCATGGAAATGGTTGGATAGAAGAATGTTAAAGTCAGTTGCCAAATACATATTGACTGGACATTGGGAATGTATGCTAAGCTTTATAATTCTCATAATTGTGGCCTAATTATTTCTGTTATTTTGTATTGTATTTTTTGTTATAAGAGAAAGAGCCACTTGTTGGACTGAAAGGGGGAGCCGTTGGGGGGGGGGATATACCTTAAACTTAAAAAAAAAGGAAGTGGATGGGGGGTTGAGGGGGAAGAGGATGGGAGGGTGAGATCATAGGGGGGAGTAGGGAGGGGATTGCGATTGAGATGTAACTAAAAGAAATAAAAAACAAATAAATATATTTAAAAAAACAAACACCAAGATTAAATAAGTTTTAACAGAACAAAATTGAGTATTGCTTTCTCTAAATTAATTTTATTACAAAAAATGTTAAATTTTAAGTATTTTTGAAATCTCCAGTAATTACATATTTGCTACCAGAAATCAAATCTATTTTAATCAGTGTCCATAGTTTTTACAGTGAAACAAGAACATTCACTATAGCTTCCTTGTTCTGTATTACATATCAGAATGTGGTGCATGTTTAAGTTCCATTGTGTATTTCTGATTTAAAGCAGTGAGTCAGTTCTGTTTTTTCTCTAACATCTTCCAAGATTCCTTCTTTGACTAACTTCCTGCTAACTTTTTATCACTATCATTCCTCCCACATTCTACAGTCTTAATTTCCAAGAAAAGAGGAGGGTGTAAATAATAGGAATCAAACAAGACCCCAAAGTCTGCTTAGTCAAGATCCCAATCTTATACCCCTGTTTCCCTGTCTGAGCCTACAGGGCTTCCCGTAATCAAAATCACTTTATCCTATGTCCCTGAAAACATCTTCCCTCTGCACGTAGTGAACTTCTCTTATTCTTTCACATGCACATCAGATGTAGCTTCTTCTGTGAACTTTCTCTGGCCATACAGTTCCAGTAGAGCAGGTTCTCTCAATGCCCTGGTCATCCATTGTCCAGCATACCAGGCATTCTGTGGCTCCAGGACAGCCATTTATTCATGTTAATGGTAATCACATCACATTGTAAGACAATGTTGCATGCTACAACTACTACTATCATTCCTCCAGTTATATAACAACCGGGGAAGCTCAAGCTTCACCCCATGGCCAAATGAAGAATGAAAATGTTATGCATAAGTTTCCCTCTATCTTCTTCTATTCCTTTCCTTTCTTGAAAGTATCATTACCAGCTACTCTTTATTTACATTATCATTATTGGTCTCGAAATTCAGTTTTTTCAACAGCTGTAGCCATTTCCCCTAGTCAAAGAAGAAATTGAGAACATTGATGTGTTTTTGCGCACTATCTCCTGCCAAAATATTGACTGTCAGTTTTGGATTATGTTACATCAGTTGAGTAATCTTCCCACCAGGGGCTATTTCTCTGTGTTTTATAGTATAGATAGTGCACTGCAGGTACAGAGGATTATGGTTATTATCATAACAAAAGGAGTACAGTTTTGTATTCTTACAGCAAATTTGGGAAGCAGTGGAAAATCATGTCTGGCCAAGATCAAACGGAATCATTTTTCTAGGTATTCAATAAATCAGAATCACATGAATGGGTATTAACAAATATTTGTCTAATGGAGGGTCTCCTCTAACATAACAGCAGAAGTCTTTGGTATTAACATAACTAGAGAAAAGGAAGATTCATGAAGCAATGTTAATGATAAAGAAAAGTATTCAGAAATACACACAGCAGGAACTGAAACTGGATGAACACGGAGGAAATGAGAAACAATCCAAATCACATATAAGAGGATTGTCTCTAGTTAAAAGGGGTGCCTAGGAGGGAACCCCCAAGGAGCAGTGGCCAAGGATTGTAGGAACCAGAAGGGCTTGAGAACACCATGAGAGCCTGGGCCAATGAATCAGCGTTCTTGGGACCCTTTTCCTCCTGCTGGTTTGTCCAGACTTAATATGAGGTACTATGTGTCTGCTTTCAGTGTAATTTGCTATACCATGTTTGGTTGATATCCCTGGGAGACTTGCTCTTTTGTTTTCTTTAAGGAAACAGAGTAGGAGTGGATCTGGGGAAGAGGGGAGTTGTGGGGAGAGACTAGAAGGTGTGGAGGTAGGGGGAAACTGCAGTCTAGGTGTAATGTATGAGATTTTAAAATGGGGTGTCTATATTATGAGAATTTGAGGGTTTTAGTTTTTACACACCTCTTCATATTTTACGAAGTTTTCTTCAATAATCATGGGTTGCTACCGTGGCAAGAGAGGCATAATTGGAACAAATCAGAGAAGTCATTCCATAGGTATAATGGGATTTATTTCATTGTTTTCTTTGTCTCCCACTCTCCTTTTTGCCTTTCTTTTTCCATGGAGCTGGTGATTTAACCTAGTACCTTGAGCTTGACAGACAAGTGATTTATCACTTTGCCATACATCTAGCCAAGGGCTTTTCTTGAGTAAAGAGGTACAGACACCAGGACTTCCACATAACAGGGTTGTCTAATGTTTCCCCAGAACTGGTTCAGTACTAGAATTGCTCTGCTACCCAACACATTTTAAATCTCCTCATGATTTCTCTCTTCTTTTCCATATAGACAGGAACAAATGAAACCTAGAGAAGACACGAAATGAAAAAGAGATACCACTGGTTTGCTGAATTTTAACTCTTTCTTATAAAAGGCAAATGTTGGTGAACTTATGTGGACTCTGAAATCAGTGTGGTGGCTGGACTGCTTGCCTAACAAGCTTCAACTGCAAAACATTTCATATGTCATAATGTCAAGATATACTGGAACCCACAGGAGATAGTCCAAATGGAGACTTCTGAGGGACTCACATATTAATGAATTAGGACAGGAATAGAGATAGGATTTTTATTTTCTTACCTATCCTCTGAAGCCTTAATACCATGAAGGCAAGATAGATAACATGGATGTTCTGTTACATATATGGTTATCTATGCTGGAAACAACTCTTTGGAACTTAGGGACACAAAGAATAAGTGACTCTTCCTGTGACTTGCATCTACTGGTCTCACTCTGGGTGCTTTATGTACTGGAGCTGCAATCCTTTTGAAGCTCCACAGGGATGTAGGAAATTGAATCATTTTCCTCAGCTCACTTAGTTTCTCTAGTACCACCAAGTGTCCCATTAAAAAAGAAACAGAAATGATATTCCTCTTTATGATGTGGTCACAACTTCTTTTTATGGGATTACTTACTGCCTGGAACACACCCAGATTCAAACAAGAAGGCGAACAAAAGCCCCCTTACAGCTTTTCCCACAGACTTACTTCTATTCACTGATCAAAAGTTGAACAGAACTAGAACACACCCATCTTCAAACAAGAAAGCTAACAAATTTCTTTTTATTGAAGAATAAAAATTAGTCATAATTGTTCCATCAAAGATGGGATGGTAACTAGAAGAGAGACAATAACAAAAACAAATAATGTGTATTATAAGCTCCCCTTCACAAGACAGATCTTTCCTTTTGTTTTCTTTTTATTTTATTTTCTGTTAAGACAGGGTCTCACTATGTAACACAAACTGACTTTGAATTCCCTACATAGGTCAAGATCACATTGAAATCACATTGATCTGCCTGTTTCTGCCTCCCTAGTGCTCTGATTCAACCTGTACACCACCACAACCTCAACACATATTGTTAAGGTACATATATAATAATATGATTCTTTGTGGCTTTTTCAGACAAAGTATTATTTTCGCTCTTCCTACTCCTTCTCTAGAAACCTCAATTAACACCTCACCCAATTTCCCACCTTAAAAAGTCTCTAAATCTCAAAAGATTATTTATTGAATTGGAAATGATTTCAAGTCGAGACAGGGGCTGAATAAATAGAGACAATTTTCTAATTTTTAATGTTTTCAAATTTATTCTTTTATCTTGATGGGAGGACTGGAGGTCAGAGGACAACTACATGAGTTCTCTCCTTCAACCAAGTTTTCAAGGATAGAAAGTTGTCATGCTAGAGGTAGAAGGCGCCTTTGCCTGCTTAGTCTTTGCTCTAGCCCAATTTTAAATCCTCAGTCATCACACCATAGCGTGTGTGACATAAAGTGTGTGGGTGTATGTATGCCTTTGTGTATATGTGTGTGTGTGTGTGTGTGTGTGTGTGTGTGTGTGTGTGTGTTTCTAGCATGCTCAGCAGTTAAGGACAAAGAAAGCAAAGTTTCCACACAACATGTTTATCCTGTAAAGACCTTGTTAAGGACCTAGAATTTTAACTCAATAGTAGAGCTTTTCCATGTGACCTGTGCATAATTTCACAAAAGTATGAATGAAGTGAGCTTTACTCATGACCTGATCAAACCTGATTTCTCTTTAGGAGGAAGATAAAACAGCATTTGTTACATTGAATAGACAGAGATGATCAACAATGGTATGTTAGCACAAGTAAAGTATTGGAAGCACAAGCATCTTTTGTGGTGTTAATTAGGACTCATTCTCTAAAATATTTTTCAGTCTCTGCAAATCAAACAATAATTTAAGTCCTAAAGGAATTATTCAACAGGTACAGTCAAACTCATCTGATATGAAAAAGACACGTATGCATATAAGCCAGTTTAGTTAAAAATTCATTTTGTTTCCTAAAACAGTGGATGATCTACTTTTCACCAAAGAAGAAAAATTATAGTGTTTGCCATTGTATGATATACTAGGTACATGAAGCAATTATGCTTTTTTCTTTGCTTATTGGTCTAGAAATTCATGTTAGAATAAGATCATGTCTAAAATCTAAAATTAAATTCTCAAGGAATTTTCAAATGAAATACTTTTATATCACTAAAATATTTAGTGGCTTTTGAATGACCACAAGTGAAGGTTTTGCTGTCCTAGTTTTATTTTTCTTTGAAAAGAAAAATCAATTTTAGATATATTCTTGCAATGAAAATGTAAACATATAGTTACATACTTCTACAGAAAGTGTGTACATTTAAGGAAATTTAGAGAAAGAAAAAATTAAGAAGGAAAACCTGAACAAAAAGCTCCAAGATTCCCTATTTGTTTAAAAACACCATAAGACAGTTAGGGAAAGAATGGTAGTAATACAATCCATTAACAACAGACAGACTAGTGACCATCCACCTCTATAGGTGGCAACAGGGGAGGTCAGGACCCTTTTCAGGTCAGTTCTGGATTTACAAGACACTTAGTGCTGCACATTTCTGAACCAAAGACACTAAGCAGGAGAAAATTGCCATTATCTCATTCTAGTCATTTGGGTGTGGCTAAAATTACTTATCATGGGGTCTGGGTATGTAAATTAGCTGTTCCCAGGTTTTATAGAGAACCATGAAATATAGGAGGAAAGTAATTTAACAGAATTCATCAAACAAGTATATTAGGATTGGAAAAACTAAATACAGCCTCAAGAAACCAAGGATAAAAGCACATTTGCAACATAAAATAGATTTTATTCCTCTTGTCCTGTCTTAAAAAAGAAAATGTCTTTATGCCTGGTAATGTTTATAATTTAATGAACACAAGCCATTCTGGCTTGAAAATGACTTTCCAAAATTGTGTTCCTCTAAAGTGGTTGTATCATTATGATAACATAAATTGGAGTCAGGAATGTTGGACTCTTTGTCTTTTGACAAGACCCTACCTGTATGAATTAACCTTTTTCTACTGTGCTTTCAGTTCTAACTGTAAAAGAACCACAATGGAAATCATTAAGGCAAAATTACTCATACATAATGAGCACATGATGTCATATCCAAGTAACTGCATAAAATTCCTTTTCCACTTCAAGCTTTATTGTATCCCAAGAGCAAGTCATGAAGTCAACACAACATGTGTAGAACATGGTGTAGCGTGAGTTTTTTCATCTTCAGCCTGACATCATTCTGTGAGACCCAAACTGCTCCCAACTGTGACTAATGAATTGCACCAGCTCTCTCTATCCGTCAAGGCCACTGAGAGATGACAGCCAATTTTACTCTATCTTTGGCAAAGTGTAGAAGAGTAACAACTACAACTGACAGGAAATCCTCTCTTGGGGTTCCATTCAATCTCATTTTCTCTGACAATCAGGAAGTTTGGAGAATCCACAAATACATAAACAATAGAATCAACCAATCTTGATGTAGACAGGTTGTTTAGAGTTTCTTTTCAAAGTACATATTAATTGGAAAATATTATTCCCACTTTTTAATATGCACTTCTCTGACTCACTACACAGGAGTCTTTGCATTTTTATTTTCTTAAGTCGTTTCATATCATTATCTATAATGAACACAATCCCAATATTGCTGGGTTGTTGTTATTTTAAAACAAACTACTTTTGAATAAAACTGAATTATACCTATATAGTAAATTGTTTATTAACATAGTTAGTTAAATAATCTTTTTCTGCAAATAAATGTGTTACTTCTGACTGACATGCACAAAAAAAAAAAAACAAAAGAAAATCAAATAGCCTTTTATATCACTCTAGGAAATAAGATCAGTTCTGCCTTATTTTGAATTTCTGGAATCCATGGTATACCAAGGAAACTGCTTCTTAATTACTTTCTGAACCCATATGTTTAAATAGGAAGTTTTGATTAACTACCCCTGTCCATGGAAGAATGATCATTTCCATCTGTGCCACCTATTAGGTGCTCATTAGCCAACTCTCTCTAACCTCCCACTACCCCTACTGTCTTTGTCTGAGAATGTACAAAAGACTTAGCCTCAATTCTAGATTGCACAGCCTCAGTGTGGACACATGTAACATTTTCTCACCCACTCTAAACAACTCATAAGCTGAATTAAGAGAAAAGACTCCAACATTATCAGAATCCCATCATGAATAATTGTAAAATACCCACAAGTACCACACTCACCAGAAGTGATACTTATCTGTAGCCATATTTCAAATAAAAACATTGTTTAAAATATTAATAAACACAATAAATTCATGTATCAATGCTTGGAAGACTAAAATATACTTAAATATCATAAAGAAATAAATGGTGCTTGTTTGATCATGTGGCTCCATACATTCATTCCACACATACAGTTTCAGTCGAAGTATTAAACTATCTTCAATATTTTCTTTTATATATCATGGCTCATTAATATATTAATTTTATAATCTTATTCCGCTTATTTTCTTGATAGAAGAGTATGTCTGCTGAAACACCATCTAACAAATGTTAATACAGATGTCTGCAAACTTCAAACATCTGCTGAAACTGCAGCTATTTGCATAACTGTATTTTCTAACAGTTTATAACTAGTCTGCTTAACTTAATATTGGTTTTGAGCATTTCTTGGAAGGGAAAGGAACAATAGACTTTTCCCATACTTCTTCAGGTCTGACAGAATGAATAGTGAGTAAAATGGGTCCTAATTCAAAATTCTGGTGCTGGATCATTTGCAACAGCACTAGCCTTGCTGTAGAGTATTGTAGAGGAATTTTAATCCAGCAACATGGCTACTCTGGCAAGGGATTATATCCAAAGGGCTTCAATATAGACATGCCCATAGTATGCACCTTTTATCCCTCTGGATGGAATACACATCTTTAATCTCTCTGGATGGAATATATCTTTAATACCAAACAGTGATGTCTAATTGAGGAGCAGACAAAGTGACAAATCAGAGAAAGATTTGATAGAATGATTCAGAGATAGAATACACTCACCTCTTACAAGAACAGTCAGGAAAGAGAGGCTACATAGGAGCAGAGTAGGGAGAGAGTTGAGCTGAGCTGAGCTTACTGTAGTTCATTTGAGTGCAGTGAGTTCATGCAGTCAGTGCAGTTCAGTTCATGGAGGTCAGAGGCAGTTTTTTCCAAGTGGAGCAACTTAGCCAGAAGCCAAGAGAAGCCAATTTGAATCATTCATCTTGGAGAAGAGTTTGAGCCAGAACAGTTGAGTTGATCCGGCCATCTAGAGTTCAGAATGGGTGAGTTTGTTTAGAAGTAAGTCATTGAGGCTGAAAACATCCTACGGCAAGTTTAGTAGAAGGAGGCTGGAATATGAACCCACTAAGGTCCGGCCTTACAGAAGGTTAGACTATAGAGGCTAGAAGCTTCCAGGCCTAGGCCAAGGGATAGATAGAAGAGTGACAGAAATGCTCTGGGCTCAACCCAAACCATGTAGTCATAAAGATTAGGTATCTCATTCCCTCATCTGAGGAAATAAAAACATTTACCTCTGGTGCCCAATATGTTTGTAAAAAAATCCTAATGTGATTGCAGAACAAGAAAGTCCACCAACTTTACAGAAAACAGAGGACATTGATAGAAATATCACAGAGGACAGGAGACATCCAACAGAAAGCCACAGAGGGCAAATTTGCCTGGGATAGTATCCAGAAGAAACATCAGTTCTTCAAGTTTGACTGCACACCTAGAGAGATGTGAGAGCCTCAAATGCAGAGCAATGAATGACACAGGACCCCTGAGACAGTGAATCACAGTAAGCTACTCCAAAAGACATTTTAAATTATAAAGTAAGATATTTTCTACATTAAAAAATGGGAAACTCCATCTCAAATCGCTTAAGATCAAAAGTAGTTAATGGGTAACAATATAATTTGAAAAGGCTGTCACAGTACGTATTGCAATTATGATCACTGGAGTAACCTCTCCCAACTTTCTTTTTTTAAATAATTTATTTTTTATTTCTTCAAGTTACATCTCAATCACAATCCCCTCCTTACTCCCCCCTCCAGTCCCACCCTTCCACCCTCCTCCCCCTCAACCCCCCCATCCTCTTCCCTTCTTTTTTTTTAGTTTAAGGTATTTCTTTTTTCCCCCCAGCAGCTCTCCCTTTCAGTCCAAAAAATGGTTCTTTTTCTTATAACTATAAATACAATACAAAACAACAGAAATAAATAGGCCACAATTATAAGAGTTATATGGTTTAGCATACATTCCCAGTGTCCAGTCCATATGTATTTGGCACCTGACTTTAACATTCTACTATCTAACCATCTCCATGTGTTTAAAGTTCTATATATAACTCAGCTTTCATACTAACTTGCCTCATAATTTTAAAAATATCTTCTTAGATTCAGAACACCCTCTTGATTCCTAAACAACTCAAAATTTAACTATGAGACTCTAGCTATCTATTCTTCAGCCAACTCAGAAACCTGAGAGGGATAAATATATCTGATTATATAGGAAGTGCCGGAAACTAATAGTCATGAAAACGTGTCATTTTGTTAGTTACTATGACAGTCTATCACAGTTATTTTCTAAGCTACTCAGAAATCAAGTTGCTAAGAGACAAGCAATATTTGCTTATCTCAATATAAGAGATAGATAGGGCATCTTCAAAAACCTCAAGAGATCTGCAGAATATGGCATTCAAAGATGTTTTCTTAAGATTTTTTGATATCGAGACATGTCAGCTCCTGACAGCACCCCCTATTCTACTCCAAGTAGAAGATGAGCATTGAAGAATCTCCAGTAGGAGATGATTGAATTGGTGGTAAGCCATTCTCTTGGCAAGAAAATCCCCTTGCTTCAACTGTAGACAGACTTCTGTCCAAAAAGGACAAAACTTGGAAGCAGATAAGTCGACAGCCTAGCTCTGCCAAGACAGGGTAGGTAAGTCCTTCATAATTCCTGCTCTACAACCAATGTCTGTCAGAGAAATGGGGCCAAATGGCTGAAGATTGATGCTGTAATGTATGGAGAGAAAATGGGAACTGTCCAGGCAGCCACTGGTATGTCATTCTTTAGTTTTGGAAGCTGCAGGACCTCTCCCTACTTTCAATTGCAATGTTTATATATTTTCTTTCAAAAAAGGTTGAAAAAAATAACTGCACAATAAGAAAAATATCTCAAAAAGTTTTGAAAAATAACTGTATAACAACAAAAAATAGTTGCACAAGAAAAATTAGCTATGATAATACAAAAGCTTGAGATACAAGAAGAACAGGAAATGTCTAATTGTGGACCTATGGTACCCAATGAAATTAAGGATCAAGATAGAGAGCCCATTGACTCTAGAGCACTAACTTTTATTGAAATTGAGGAAAGGTGGCCACTCCCACTAGCTTTCCCAGTTATATGGAACAAATGCCAGTCAATGGTGAAAATTCACAAAAGAACAACTATTCTACAATCCTTTTAAAATACAATATATTACATTCAAAATATTCAACATTTAAAAGAATCAATAATAATTTATGGAATGCACTCACTCTATGTGAGGCAGATGTTAAATACCTGGACTACCCAAAACAAGATTATCCTCCTAGACTGGGTAGATTTTCCAGCAGCTGGACTAGAATTTGGTTCTCAATTACAATGCCTGACAGGGTGGCAATAAGAACTTGCAATTATAGAAAATCATAATAGGTCTAAGCTGTTAATATTAAGAAAGATCAATTGTTTAAGGAAAGTCAATTTTCTGATTTAAGATAGCAGATACAATTTGATGACTCTATTATTATACAATGAACTTTAGTAGCTTTAAGAGCCAGGATAACATGGAGGAACAAGAAGAAAAGGTGTATGTCATTCACAATTGCAAAGTCCCAGAGAGACTTTTACTGATATCTTACATAGATTAAGTTCTGCTATAAACATGACAACATCAGATCCAGATGTGAGACAGGTATTAAGAAAACTTTAGCTTTTGAAAATCCAAATGCAGAGTATAAAAAAATTCTTAGATTTTAAAAAGCTTGATCAACACCCATGGATTAGAACTATTGCTGATATTCATCCTAATGACTATGTAATTGGACAAGCAATGGCTAATAATCTGTGGGAGATGAGGTCATTTGAAAAGGTATTGTAGACAAGATATTCCTAGAGACTTCTCTAGAAAATCTCAGCTCTCTGGGATTTGAAGAAAGTGTGGTAAGGGCAGGTATAAGGGTAGATAAATTAATATAAATTACATTTAGTGAATATCTAGGAGCTGCTGATACAGTCTCTTAAAAAAAGACAACTTATCTCATCTGGTGTAGCTAATGCAGGCAAACTGATAAGGAAATTTCAAACAAAGCTGAAAAAAAAAATAGTTAGCTCTCCCTAATGGAGAAAGAAGCTGGTGAGTAGAGAAGGACTCAACAAGGCAGCAAAAAGCCAAGGTTCAAACCCTGTGGCACAGTTTTTGTCTAGAGGGGTTTGATCAGTTCAAACGGTAGCCTGAACAGAACTATGGCCAGCCCTGACAACTGTTGCAGAGCAGCTGAGTGGCTAATACAAACTGAATAAGTTGGCTTATGGACAGCTGAGGCACTACAGAGAGAAGAAAGCCTCAAGCCTTATTTAAGGTAAAGCTGCTATAGCCAATTTACCTTAAAGAACCTACATCTGAGGTGTTCCTGAAGAATTTTCATAAAGGATCTACTCCTGAGGTGTTTCCTCATAACTGAGAACCTGTCCAAGAGACTATATTCTTCTAAAAGGTTAGGGTTAGTTTGTTAGATAATAGGCATTTATGTTATTAATAGAATTAGTTGTTAGGTAAAAGAGGTTTATAGTTATTCTTAGGGCTAGTTGTTAGGTAATAAGTGTTTGTATTTGTTATAAGTGCTTATAGTTATTAATAAATGTACTTGATATTAAAAATTTAGTATTCAAGAAGGCATTGAATTAATGAATGAAGATCAGCAAAATGTATGTGAGGTAATCCTTTACCAATGGGAAATAATTTTGTAAATATGAGACACTCTCTAAGGGGATCCTTTCATACTCAGCAACAGAAAACATGAGCCATACATTTGTCAGCGATGGAATAACCTATCCAAACTCAGTTCTGGAGACCTAAGGCATGGTACAGAAGGAAGCAGTGCCCTACACCCAGCCATAAGTAAAAATCTCACACTATCAGCAAAAACTCAATGGTATAAAATACCCACTGAAGTTTGTGGACCTCTGTCCCCAAAGACAATAAGAATAGTTTTAGGAAAAAAGTAGCCTAAAATCTGAAGAATTCATTGTGTATCCAGGAATTACAGATGAAGACTTCATGGGAGAGATTGAGAATATTGTTTACATGAAGTAATATATACAGTTTAAAGTGGGATAGAGGATTACACAGCTTTTACTATTTCCATATACAAAGGCAACGCAGGTCCAGATGAAAGAACAGAAGGATTTGGGAAGAAAAGGTTTTTTGTTTTTGTTTTTGTTTCTTGACAAAATGACCAGAGACTCAAGTTAAAATAAAAATTAAATGGTATTGAAATTGAAGGTTTGGTGGACATAGGAGCTGATGAAACTATAATCTCATGAGAATCTTGGAATCCATATTGGCCCCTTCAGAAAGTATCTACATAGATTTTTGGGAACTTGAATATTATCCCAAGTAAAACCAAATGTAAGGCAAATTAAGTGTGTAGGACCAGAAGATCAAATAGGAGTGTTAAAACCTTATGGAGCAGATATACCCCTAAACCTGTGGGGAAGAGATCTACAACAATGGTGAGCTCAGATTAATAATCCTTCAATCACAGACAAGGGACTCCTACTTTAGGTGACAGTGCATATTGACATCTATATTGTTTCTGTGTGGAAATGCAAGTGCCTAGTGTCTAGTTTAAAGATAAAAAAATGCTATCTCTTGATATGTGTGGATTCATAAAGTTCTAACTATACCTTGATAGGCAGAAAGGGGAAATAAGATTAACTGAAAGACCCTGGATTGTAGAAAATTGCTGAATTATATCAACCTGTATGCTTTAAAGATATTTTCATATGAGAATGGAAGTCAGAAAAGGTGATATATTGATGGAGATATTTTTATTGTATTTCCACAGATGATGAAAGATTATGGGTTCCATCAAAATTGATAAAGATCCAATCTGAGTAAGAGAAGCTTCCACATGAAAGGCACAACTCAAGGAAGAAAGCAACACAAAAGGCAACAAAGCAGATGATGCAGAAATCAGTTGATCCTCTCTGCACGGGGACAGTTGAACAAATTGGTTTGAAAAGGACAGAATATTTATCAGACTGGCAGACAGAAAAACTTTGATGATAAAATGGCCACTTACTAAAGGACAGATGATCAGGACTAAAGTTATGAAGGATAATTGCATCATCTACAGATCTTCATAAGAACATTCAGACTGTTAAGTTTATGGGATTGATGGTAGTTTCTGTTGTAATGATTAAACTGTGTGTGATTTTTAGCTTAAGCAAAAAGAAGGAAGATGTAGAGGTATTTTAATCTAACAACATGGCTGCTTGGGCAAAGGATCACATCCAAAGACCTTTTGGAATGCAGACTCACTCCACACCTTTAAACCCTCTGGCTGGAATACAGGCATGCCCTTGGTATGCACACCTTTAATATCAAGCAATAAAGGTAAGGTTATTTTTTAGAAGGAAGCAACCATGTTTGAAAGTGATATCTAAGCAGACAAAGCGATGAATCAGAGAAATACTTGACTGAATGAATCAGAGATAGGATATTCCCAACTCTCATGAGGACAGGAAGGAGAGGCTACTTAAGGATAGTGCAGAGAGAGAAAAGAGAGTTGGATTTGGTGCAGTTCAGTTGAACGCACTTGAGTTCAGTGGAGTTCATTCACTTCCATTCAATTCATGCAGTCAGTGCAGTTCAGTTGGTGAGACTCAGAGGCAGTTTTTCCAAGCACAGCAATTCAGTCAGAAGCTGAAAGAAGTCAATTTAAATTAGTCAGCTTGGAGAGGAGTTTGAGCTAGAACAACTGAGTTGAACTAGCCAGCCAGAGTTCAGAAAGAGCTAGAAAGGGTAAGCTTATTCAACAGTAGGTGTTGGAGGGTGAAAATATTCTAGGTTTAGATTAGCAGGCAGAAACTGGAAGCTGAAGCCTCAAAGTCCTTATTTGCAGAAGATTAGATTATACAGAGCCTAGAAGTTTCCAGACCTAGTAGAAATGTGCTAGGCTCAGCCCAAGTCATGTATTCATAAAGCTTGTGTATGGCTCTTATCTCATTCCTTCATATGAGGAAATAAAAGCAACATTTACAATAAGGTCAAAGGAAATAAAGGAATTCGAGAAATATTGGAAGAAATATTACATTGAATCTGGGTGCTTCTGACAATTTTTATTCCTTTATTTATCAGAAATTGTAAGTTTCAAATAATTTCTGAAGTTTTGGATATTTTATTTTATGCTGTAGCCCACTATGACTATTACCAGGTGCACCCTTATAATTAAATAAATATCTGACTTATTTTCTCACACTATAACAGTGTGGCTATCTGTAGAGAGCTGCGAAGTGCTGCGCCCTAAAGATGGCGCTGGTCTCCACCTTCCACCAGCCCGACGGTGAGCGCTCTCTATGATAATAAGTTCATATTTGGCATAGACCGCTGATCTGGCTTGCTTCCGCATACGCAGACATCTAAGATAGCACCACTTGGCTTTACTTGACTGGCTGCTCATTTAGTATTTAGCCTGTGGGTTGGGTCAGCCCCATTATTCGGAAGACTGTTTTCAAGGGACCTGAATAAACTGCTGGAGAAGAGTTTTGTGAGTTGCGTCATTCCTTGCTGGACAAGGGAGGACACGGCAAAGTGGTGGCCCGTACGGGGACCCAGAAAAGACTCAGAACTTCTGCAGTCAGGGGAAGCGCTGGTAAGTTCCTGGGATAAATCAGGACAATAAAGTTTCATGGAAATAGCGAACACAAGGTAAAGTTTCACGGAAATAGCGAACAAAAGGTAAAGTTTCGCGGAGATCGTGAACAAACAGTAAAGTTTTGCGGAAATAGCGAACAAAAGGCAAAGTTTCGTGGGGAAGCAGCAAACCGAAAGTAAATTTTTAATCATGGGATTGTCTCAGTCACATCCAATTTTTCTGGCTCTTCAGGAGCTACTTTTAGCTAGGAATTTGAAACTTAAGAAGTCTACCCTAGAGAGATTTCTGAATGAATGCGATTCCGTGGCTCCGTGGTTTGCGGTGTCCGGGAATCTTACGGTATCCTGCTGGGACAAATTAGGCAGGGACTTGGATTTTGCTTGGGAGCAAGGTACTCTGAAGCATGGAGTAAGACCGATTTGGAAAATGGTGAGGAGTTGTTTAGAAGATCAGAGGTGTTGTAATGCGATCACAGAGGGAGAATCAGCCTTGGAACTACTACAAGGGGAGAGATCTGAGCAGGTAGACGGTGAAAAGGAAAGTAACAAAGGTGAAAGATTTGAGCAGGCAGACAGTGAAAAGGGAAGCAAAAAGAAGGTTCCTCTCTATCCCGATCTTAGAGATTTTAGAGATTTAGAGGACTCAGAGAGCACGGATTCTGAAGGAGAGCTACACGCTCTAATAGAACAGTTGGAGAGGACTGTTATTAGAAAAAAGGAAAAGAAAAAAAGTAAAAGAGAAGGGCATATCGGCGGCAGTCGGTGTGGGAGGAGCTGTTGCCATGGCGCCTGACACGTCAGCGGCAGTCGGAATGGGTGGAGTCGTTGCTACAGCGCCTTCAGCCACGCTGGTGGCAGCTGATATAAACAAAGCCGTTGCCATGGCGCCTTCGACTCCTCCTCTATATCCAGAAGCCACTCAGACAGAGCAGCCAGTTCAGTCCCTGAAAGTAGGGAGATCTTTCTGCCCGGGGATGTGGACACAAGTAAGAACAGAATAGAACATTATCCCACTGCACTTGCTGCTTTAGCCTTGAATGGTATCCAACAATGCTTGCAGTCTTTTGGAGTTGCTCCTGCCAGTACAATAGTGCCTTATTCCAGTTATCAAATTAAGATTTTGTGTGGCACTGTAGATGACTGGGCAATATTGCAATGTAGCTTTGAAGGAGTGATTGATAACCACTACCCTAAACATCCATTGCTATCATTTTTTAAGGAGCACCCAGTGATATTCCCTAAGGTTACTTCAGCAGTACCACTTCAAGGGTCACCAAATGTATTTACTGATGGCTCAAAGACAGGCTGTGGAGCCTATTTGATAGAAAGACAAGAGCCCGTGTTATGTCAATTTCAACCGGGCTCCCCCCAAATAGTAGAGTTAAAAATAGTAATTGATGTGTTTAAAAGATGTCAATTTGCATTCAATTTGATTTCAGATTCAGTTTATGTGGTCAACGCAGTGAAAATATTAGAATTAGCAGGTCCTATTAAGAATAGTAGTACTGTATGTGCCTTATTACAAGAGTTACAAGTTTTAATCTGGCAGAGAAAAAGGTGTTTTTATATTCAACATATCAGAGCACATACAGGATTACCTGGACCATTAAGTGAGTGTAATAATAAAGTTGAACAATGAACCAGGATGGAATGCATTTTTTGGAGCTCATTCCTGGACCAAGCCAGACAGTTTCACCAATTATTTCATGTAAATGCAAAAACTCTACAGCAGAAATTCCATTTGTCTAGAGCAGATGCTAGACAAGTAGTTTTGGACTGTCCTCAGTGTGTGATTCATCATCATCCTCCCAGTGTGGGAGTGAACCCTAGAGGGTTGTTGCCACTTAAAATCTGGCAAATGGATGTTACCCACATTTCAGAATTTGGAACCTTAAAATATATTCATGTATCTGTGGATACCTGCTCAGGTATCATACATGCTACACCTATGAGTGGAGAAAAGGCTCGCAATGTCATAGGACATTGCTTAGAAGCCTGGGCTGCATGGGAAAAACCACAACAGCTAAAAATGGACAATGGACCAGCCTATACGGCTCAGTCCTTTGTCTCCTTCTGTAATCAGATGGAGGTACAGCTTAATCATGGATTACCATACAATCCTCAAGGACAAGGAATTGTGGAGCGTGCTCATCGCACCTTGAAAGAATGCTTACAAAAACAAAAAGGGGGAATAGGCCAAGGCCGTACCCCCAAAGAAAGAATGTCTTTAGCCTTATTTACTTTAAACTTTTTCAATTTGGATGCTCAAGGCTGCTCAGCAGCGGACAGACATCAGGATTCCCATGGTTCACCTAAAAGCATGGTGAAGTGGAAGGATATTTTGACAGGCTCTTGGCGGGGGCCTGACCCTGTGCTAACATGGGCGAGAGGGTCTGTTTGTGTTTTTCCTCAGAATCAACAAGATCCAGTGTGGGTGCCTGAGTGCCTTGTGAGGAAGATTCGTCATGAAGACCTTCCTAAGGATCCTGGTGTTAGTAGCAGTGAGTATGTCAGGAATGACCGAGCCGAGATGGGGGATCCTGTCGATATTCCCAAAGCCGATGCCGGTCAGACATGATGCAACTGTGTTTCCACGCTTATTTAGCAGTAATAGAAGCCTAGGCTTACCCTACCTTCCCTTTGATGATCAGAGAAGCCCTATAGAAGGTAATAGAAATGTCAGCTTGAAGGGTAGTTTGTGCTTTTTAATGAGCTTCAATAGGTCAGATGATACAAAATGCATTAAATTGTCTCAGCAGTCAGCAGATTTTTTACCACAACTGAGGTTTGGGGGTAGGAGTGGTGGTTTGTTTTCAGGCAATGGTTTTCATCTTGAAGGATGGTGGCCCACACGAGTCTCTGACCGGGACCCCCCCAGACAGCCACGCTGGGCACCTTTTTGTAGAGGATCCACAGGAGAGGAAGGACCTTTTCCCTGGACTGGATGTCAGGAGTGCAGAGCAGTTTGCGTTCAACAAGATTATTTTTCCTTTAGCCCCATGATTAGTAATATAGTGAATAAGTCTTGTACAGGAATGCTTGATATATCTACTAGGGATCCTCAGCAGACTGCCACCAATCTTTTGATTTGTGGCTTTTGTGTGGAGTAAATGGAAGTTGCATGGACTTGGGACCTGTCATTATGCTAGGGGGAGGAATTTGTCAAAGAGGTAATTTTTCCCTAGGGTCTGCTACCAGATTGGATTTCTCTAGCGGTAGTGGCTCTGGTACTTGGAATTCTTTGTTTCATTCTTACCACAACAAGAACTTTTCAGCTTCGCCAGTATGTCTCTGGCCTCCTTTTCTGTGGATTGTAAGTAATGGGAGTGCATCCTTGGGTGAAGAAAAGTTAGTATGCACTCCAGGCACATGTTTTTATGCCCTATGCTGGAATGCCACAGCCTTTCCTGTGGCTGTGGTGACTAGAATGCCTCGATATGTACCAGTTCCTGTAGAGGCTCCTAATACCATGATGCTATTCAGGTTTAAAAGAGATTTTGGCATCACTGCAGCTATAGTTACTGCTATCACTGTTGCTGCTGTGGGAGCTACTGCCTCAGCTATTGCCTTGTCTAGTTCTATACAGACTGCCAATGCCCTGAATAACATCTCAGCCACTGTGGCACAGGCATTGGATACTCAGACCTCTATGAATTCTCATCTCAAAGGAGGTCTTATGATAGTTAATCAATGCATAGATTTAATACAAGAACAGATTGATTCTCTTTGGCAACTAGCACAATTGGGGTGTGAGTGGAAATTGCAAGGTTTGTGTGTTACTTCTGTACAATATCAAAATTATACAAAAGCTGCTAATTTGTCTAGACAATTGTCAAAGTTCCTCTTACAGGATTGGTCGGCTGAATTTGAAAATTTGATGAGAGAGCTGAGAGCGACAATCGTCCACATCAACTCCACTCGGGTGGATTTGAGCCTGGCTACTGGTTTGACTTCTTGGATACAGACGGCTATGGATCATCTTAAGGAGTGGGCGGGCATAGGCTCTTTGGCGATACTAATGATACTAGCCTCTCTGGTTTGCCTATGGTGCATCTACAAAATGAGAACCACACAAAAGCGTAATGTAGCCATGATTATACAAGCCCTTGTCGCCATTGAGGCAGGCCAGTCCCCTCAGGCATGGCTTGCTGCTGTGAAGTAAATCTTCACTAAGCATAGTCCCTGCCCACTGAGGTATTCGTTCCATGGATATCAGGGTCTGGCAAGTCAGTGACGGAGTTGACGGGTAAGTCTCGGCCACCTAAGACAGGGCAGTCCCGAGTGGGGAGGCTGACCCAGAGACGGGTAAGAGTTTGAGCACCGCCCTCCTACAGGCTCAGGCCCACCGTGATATCCCCAGATAGAGGGATTACGAAGCCTTTCCAGGGACTTCTACCAATTTTAGAAAAAATAAAAAAGGAGGAACTGTAGAGAGCTGCGAAGTGCTGCGCCCTAAAGATGGCGCTGGTCTCCGCCTTCCACCAGCCTGATGGTGAGCGCTCTCTATGATAATAAGTTCATATTTGGCATAGACCGCTGATCTGGCTTGCTTCCGCATACGTAGACCTCTAAGATAGCACCACTTGGCTTTACTTGACTGGCTGCTCATTTAGTATTTAGCCTGTGGGTTGGGTCTGCCCCATTATTCAGAAGACTGTTTTCAAGGGACCTGAATAAACTGCTGGAGAAGAGTTTTGTGAGTTGCGTCATTCCTTGCTGGACAAGGGGGGACGCGACAGCTATCCTTCTGCTGGAGTTAGGAAGGAGAGCCTTCGCAGGCCTAAATTATAAAATTTATTTTCCCATAAGTGTTATCAATAAGTCATCAGTATATACAAGCAGACTTTGATTTGAGTATCATATAATCGTTATGAGAGAAATTAGTAGAAATTACACAAGTGGCCAGAAAGGAAGAAATGAAATTCTACAATGATTGAAAGAGGAATATTATACACTTTGTAAAGAACATATAACACTGGGGTACATGAATTTCAAAATTCATAATATTTCTTTGTTAACATTTTTGAATGTCCATATGAGATATTTGTCCTTTCTTTTGTTTGATCTTTCTGTCTAGTTAAGACTTTGTAGTTTTAGCAACATTATTGCTAATAAATGTATTAGAATACTTTAAAACATAGCCAGACAATGAGACAAAGAAAACTCTGCTACATCAACGCAGCTGGCAGGTGATTTACTGTGTACATACTCAAGGCCAAGCCCTCACACTAATGAACACACCAAAGAATTCACACTATAAGAGAAACAAACTTCATAATGATAACCAATAAAACCACTAAACAAATGTATGAACAACAACAAATGCCTCAAAATAGTCTGAGAAATAATCCAAGCTGGTAGACATATTATCAAGATGTCCAGTGTGGGAAACTATCAGTAGACAAAACAGCTAAAACATGAAAGGGGAAAAAGTAAAAATAAATCATCCCCTAGAAAATGAAGTGGGGCTGTCTCTGACGTGGACTCTGTTGCATGACAGTGGATCACTTTACCCTAGATGGACCACCTTATCTCACCTCAGCTTAAGAGGTTGCTCTTAGTTATGATGTGACTTGAAGAGCTGCTGCAGGAGATTAGTGGAGGAGTCCCCTTTTCTGAGGAGAAGGGGAAGAGGAAAGGAGGAAGATGGTAGGAGGGCATGGGACTGGGTGGAGAGAAGGGAGGGGGCTACAATTAGAATGTAAAATGAATAAAAATAATTTAATCAGAAATAAGAACAAATTTTAGACTGTTTTCAGAGTTATAATAAGTAATGATGAGTGGCCGGGCCTGATGGCACATGCCTTTTATCCCAGCACTTGGGAGGCAGAGACAGGCTGATCTCTGTGAGTTCAAGGCCAGCCTAGTCTACAAAGTGAAGTAACACCAGAACAGCCAGGGCTACATAGAGAAACCCTGTCTTGAAAAACAAAAACAAAACCAAAAAAGTAATAATGATAGATGATATCATTGAATTCTATATCTTAATTCATTTTAGGTTTTGCTTTATTGATAGTTATCACAAATTGAAACCTGTTTAATTCAGTAGAGTAATACACAGAAGTGTTATGTACATTCTAGCTAATCCTTGAAAGTGTGAACTATTTTCTGTAAATATCCACCAATCTATGTGTTGAGAAATACATAAATGAATAGAAAGTGTACGTTTAAAAAAATTAAAAGAAATATGACACACAAAAAGTACTAGGTAGCAGAAACTACACCAGAAGGTAGAGGTGTATTATATAACATATAAATATCAAACCAACTAATACAATTATCTTTTTTTAAAAAATATTCAATGAAAAGATGAAATCCACAAATAATAGGAATAGAAGAAAGAGAAGATTCCCAGCTCCATGGACCAGAAAATATCTTCAACAAAATCATTGAAGAGAATTTCCCAAATCTAAAAACAGAGATGCATATAACTGTACAAGAAGCTTACAGATCTCCAAATAGATTAGACCAGAAAAGAAAATCTTTCCATCACATAATAATCAAAACATTAAATGTACAGAACAAAGAAAGAATATTAAAAGCTGCTAGGGAAAAGGGTCAAGTAACATATAATGGCAAACCTAACAGAATCACACCTGACTTTTCTTCAGAGATGCTAAAAGCCATAAGGGCCTGGATAGACATCTTCCAGACCCTAAAAAAACACAAATGCCAGGCCAGACTACTATTTCCAGCAAAATTGTCAATCAACATAGATGGAGAAAACAAGATATTCCATGACAAAGCTAAATTCAAACAATATCTATGCACAAATCCAGTTCTACAGAAGATGTTGGAAGGAAAACTCCAACCCAAAGAGGTTAACTACACACAAGAAAGCACAGGATGAAAAAACATGCCTGCAGCAAAACCAAAAGAAGAGAAGCTCATTCACATACTATTTCCACCAACATCAAGATGGCAGGAAGTAACAATCACTGGTCATTAATATCTCTCAACATCAATGGACTCAATTCCCCAATAAAAAGACACAGGCTAACAGAATGGATGCGAGAACAGAATCCCATACTCTGCTGCTTACAAGAAACAAACCACAGCAAAAAAAAGATAGGCATTATCTCCAAGTAAAGGGCTGGAAAAAGATATACCAAGCAAATGGACCCAAGAAGCAAGCTGGAGTGGCCATTCTAGTATGCAATAAATTGGACATCAACCAATATTAATCAAAAGAGATGAGGAATGACACTACATACACATCAAAGGAAAAACCCACCAAGATGAAATCTCAATACTGAACATCTATGCCCCAAATCTAAGACGACCAACATTCGTTAAAGAAACACTACTGGCCGGGCGGTGGTGGCGCACGCTTTTAATCCCAGCACTTGGGAGGCAGAGGCAGGCGGATCTCTGTGAGTTCAAGGCCAGCCTGGTCTACAAAGCGAGTCCAGGACAACCAAAGATATACAGAGAAACCCTGTCTCGAAAAAACCAAAAAAAAAAAAAAAAAAAAAAAAGAAACACTACTGAAGCTCCAATCCAACATTGCACCTCACACATTAATACTGGGAGACTTCAACACACCACTCTCACCACTGGACAGATCAACGATCCAGAAAACAAATAGAGAAATAATGAACCTCACAGATGTCATGAATCAAATGGACCTAATTGATATCTACAGAACATTTAACCCCAAAACAAAAGAATACACTTTCTTCTCGGCACCTCACAGAACCTTCTCCAAAATCGGCCATATAGTGGATCACAAAGCAATCCTCAACAGATACAGGAAAATTGAAATTACCCCTTGTAACTTATCAGACTATCATGGAATATATCTAGACATCAACAATAACAAAAACAACAGAGTGACTGCAAAAACATGGAAACTGAACAACTCTCTCCTCAATGACCTCAGGGTCAGGGAAGAAATAAAAAAAGAAATTCAAGTCTTCTTAGAACTCAATGAAAATGAAGGCACACATACCCAATCTTATGGGACACATTGAAAGCAGTGCTAAGAGGAAAGTTTATAGCACTAAGTGCCTTCAAAAAGAAACTGGAGAGTTTCTATATTAGCCACCTAAAAGCACATCTGAAAGAGCTAGAACAAAAAGAAGCAAACACTCCCAAGAGGAGCAGATGAGAGGAAATTATCAAACTCAGGGCTGAAATCAACAACTTAGAAACCAAAAGAACAATACAAAGAATCAACAAAACCAAGAGTTGGTTCTTTGAGAAAATCAACAAAATAGACAAGCCCTTAGCTAAATTAACTAAAAGGCAGAGGGAAAATACCCAAATCAACAAAATCAGAAATGAAAAGGGGGAAATAACAACAGACATTGAGGAAAACCAAAGAATCGTTAGGTCCTACTTCAAAAACTTGTACTCCACAAAATTTGAAAATCTAAATGAAATGGATGGTTTTCTTGATAGATTCCACCTACCAAGGTTAAATCAAGAACAGGTAAACAAATTAAACAGTCCTATAACCCTTAAGGAAATAGAAGAAGTCATTAGAAGTCTTCCAACCAAAAAAAGCCCAGGCCCAGATGGTTTCAGCACAGATTTCTACCAGACATTCAAAGAAGAGCTAACAGTAACATTCTTCAAACTCTTCCACAACATAGAAACAGAAGGAATACTGGCAAACACATCCTATGAGGCCACAGTCACCCTGATACCTAAACCTCACAAAGACCCAACGGAGAAAGAAAATTTCAGACCAATTTCCCTTATGAACATGGATGCAAAGATACCTAATAAAATACTTGCATACCGGATCCAAGATCACATCAAAAGTATCATACCCCATATTCAAGTAGGATTCATCCCAGAGATGCAGGGGTGGTTCAACATTAGAAAATCCATCAATGTAATCCACCACATAAACAAGCTGAAAGAAAAGAACCATATGATCATCTCATTGGACTCTGAAAAAACTTTTGACGAAATACAGCACCCCTTCATGTTAAAAGTCTTAGAGAGATCACGCATACAAGGACCAACTTAAACATAATAAAGACAATTTACAACAAGCCAACATCAAAATAAATGGAGAGAAACTTAAAGCATTTCCTCTAAAATCAGGGAGAAGGCAAGGCTGCCCACTTTCTCCATAACTCTTCAACATAGTACTTGAAGTTTTAACTAGAGCAATAAAACAAGTAAAGGAGATAAAGGGCATACAAATTGGAAAGGAAGAAGCCAAAGTATCCCTATTTGCAGATGATATGATAGTATACATAAGCGACCCCAAAAAAATTCCACCAGAGAACTCCTATAGCTGAGAAACTCCTTCAGCAAGGTGGCTGAATACAAAATCAATTTTAAAAAATCAGTAGTCCTTTATTACACAAAAGATAAATGACCTGAGAAAGAAATAAGAAAATTAACACCCTTCACAATAGCCACAAATTATATAAAATGCCTGGGGGTAATTCTAACCAAGCAAGTGAAAGACCTGTATGATAAGAACTTCAAGTCCCTGAAGAAATAAATTGAAGAAGATATCAGAAGATGGAAAGATCTCCCTTGCTCATGGATAGGTAGGATCAACATAATAAAAATGGCCATCTTACCAAAAGCAATATACAGATTCAATGTGATTCCTATCCAAATACCAACTCAATTTCTTTACAGATCTGGAAAAACTTCTTATGGTTTCTCAACTTCATATGGAATAACAAAAACCCAGAATAGCTAAATCAATCACGTACAATAACAGAACATCTGGAGGTTTCACCCTCCTGGATTTAAAGCTGTACTACAGGGCAATAGTAATAAAAACAGCATGATACTGGTAGAGAAACAGACAAGTTGACCAATGGAATCAAATTGAAGACCCAGAAATAAACCCACACACCTACGGTCACTTAATTTTTGACAAAGAATCCAAAACCATACAATGGAAAAAGGAAAAAATCTTCAATAATTGTTGCTGGTCTAACTTGATGTCAACATGTAGAAGAATGAAAATAGATCCATATTTATCACCCTGTACAAAACTTAAGTCTAAGTGGATCAAAGACCTCAACATAAATACGGACAAATTAACATTAATAGAAGAGAAAGTGGGGAAAAGCCTGGAACTCATTGGCACTGGAGGCAACTTCCTGAACAGAAAACCAATAGCTCAGGCGCTAAAACAATCAATAAATGGAACCTTCTATAAGGCAAAGGACACTGTCCTTAGAACAAAACTGCAGCCTACAGACTGGGAAAGGATCTTCACCAATCCAACATCTGGCAGGGGGCTAATATACAAAATATATAAAGAACTGAAGAAAGTAAATACCAAAGAATCTAATAAACCTATCAATAAATGGGTATAGAGTTAAACAGAGAATTCACAGAAGAGGGATCTCTAAAGCCCAAAAGGCACCTGAAGAAATGTTCAACATCTTTGTTCATCAGGGAAATGCAACTTAAAACAACTCTGAGATTCCATCTCACACCTGTCAGAATAGCTAAGATCAAAAACTCAAATGACAGCACATGCTGGCAAAGATGTGGAGAAAGAGGAACACTTCCCCATTGCTGGTGGGAGTGCAAACTTGTGCAACCACTTTGGAAATCAATCTGGATATATCTTAGAAAATTTAGAATAATTCTACCTCAAGACCCAGCCATACCCCTCTTGGGCATATATCCAAAAGTTTCAAAACAAAACCACAAGGACATTGCCTCAACAATGTTCATAGCAGCTTTATTTGTAATAGCCAGAAACTGGAAGCAACCCAGATGTCCTTCAACTGAAGAATGGATAAAAAAACGGTGGGACATTCATACAATGGAATACTACACATCTATCAGAAATGAGGAAATCATGCAATTCGAAACCAAATGGATGTAGCTATAAAGGTTCATACTAAGTGAGCTAACTCAGTCCCAGAAAGATAAACATGGTATGTACTCTCTTATAAATGGATATTAACCATACAATACATCACAGGATAACTATCCTACAACCCACAACTCAAATAGACAGTAACCTAGCATATCTATCCGAGGAAAAATTTCACCCACCAGTGAGTCATGGAATCTGCTGCAGGTTATTGGAATACCTTACCCTAGATGGTGTGCCATATCAAGCCCCAGTACAAGTGGAAACTCTTGCCCCTCACATGACTGTAGATCTGAGGGAGTATGATATGTAAGGGTCCACCTCATCTGAGGAGGAGACTACCAAGTAGAGGAATAATGATCAAGGGAGAGAGGGAGTGAGGGAGGACGGATGGAGGGAGGGAGGAGCCAGTAGGGGAGGAGGGAGGAAACTATATTCTAGAAGTAATTTGAGAAAACAAAATAATACTTTTTTAAGAAAAGAGTTAATAAGCTTAAAAATATAATAAAAATACAATATAAAATTTTCAAACTATACTTTACCAAAGGTTTACTTGCCTTATTCGCATGAAGGGAAAATGGCCTTAATTTCAGATTAGAATGTTAGACTGCTGGTGACCACATAGATTACACAAACTTGATAGCAGCTTAAAAGTTTTTTTTGTTGTTGTAGTTTTGTTTTTTGTTTTTGTAGATATAAAGGATATTTTCATGGCTTGGCATTAGAAAGCAGGTAAGAGATTAAAGATTACTTCAGCTCAACCTGGTTTTCTAAACCTCCAAGAGGTGAAAAAATTTGGAGCTAAGGTAAAATATATAAATGGCGTGGTGTTAGCCCATGCCTTTAACTCCAGCAGAGAAAGTAGGATCATTATAGAGTTAGTTGTCTTATAAATTCTAGAATTACAAGGTACAGTGTGGTGATGGTACACACCCTTAATCCCATCATCTGAGAAGGATACACCCTTAATCCCAACACACTAGGAACAGAAACCTTCAGATCTCAGAGTTCAACGTCAGCCTGACACAAAGCAAGTTCTAAAAAGAGAAAAACTTCAATCCAGGGGTGGTGGAGCACATCTTTAATCCCATCAGTTGGGAACCACATGCCTTTGATTCCAATACTTAGAATGCAATGACAGGCACATAGGATTTGGAAGGATTTAAGTTTAAAAGTTACTCTTAAAAGGCATGCTGATATTCAAACCAAGTTGTCCTTTGAGATCTCAAATATACACACGTATCAGTTTCTTTAATTCCAAAATAGCAAAATAATTTCTTTTTTAATCTCAATTGAAAGATAAAACTTTTTATATTGTCAAAAAAACAAATTTGCTCCAGGAAAAATATTACCTCACCCCCCCTCTCCCCAATAAAGATAGTGTCCCAGAGTTAGGATTAGGGTAGGGCTCTGTTCTTATCTTTCCAGGAGATTTAAAGCATCCATCTAAGTAATCCAGGGACAACTGGACAACTGAAACCTCAGAAGAAAACAGATCAGACACCAAAGAAGACAAGTAGCCCAAACAATCTAGCCTTACAGACTTCCTCAATAGCTGTTTCCTCAAAAGTCTACGACCACAACAACTCAAAATCACTAAGATTGTTAAAGTCAGGTACCAAATACATATGGACTGGACATTGGGAATGTATGCTAAGCCATATAACTCTCATAATTGTGGCCTAATTATTTCTGTTGTTTTGTATTGTATTTATTGTTATAATTGAAAGAGCCATTTGTTGGACTGAAAGGGGGAGCTGTGTGTGTGGGGGGGGGCAAAGATATACCTTAAACTTTAAAAAAAAGAAAAAAAGGAAGAGGATGGGTGGGTTGAGGGGGAAGAGGGTGGGAGGGTGGAACTGGAGGGAAGAATAGGGAGGTGATTGCGATGTAACTTGAAGAAAGTTAAAAACGTAAACAATGAAAAAAATATTAATTTTTAAGTTTTTTGTAAGGTTATTTATTTATTCAATTTACTTCCTGATCATAGCCCTCTGCCTCTTCTCTCTGAGCCCTGTCCTCCCACCCCCTTTCCCCTAGCATGCCTCCGCTTCTCCTCAGAAAAGGGGAGCCCCCCATACCATCCAACCCCAGCACATCAAGGCGCATTAGGACTGAGTGCACCCTCTTCCACCAAGGCCAGGAATTCCAGCCCCATTAGGGAGAAGTCAAAAAGCAGGTTCCGAGCCCATGTCAGAGACAGCCCCCTAGTCCACTTGCTAGGGAACCCACATGATGACCAAGCTGCCCATCAATTACATATTTGCAGGGGGCCTGGGTCCAGTTCATGCATGCTTTTTGGTTGGTTCTTCAGTCTCTGTGAGTCTACATGGGCCTCCGTTAGTTTTCTCAGTTGGTCTTCTTGTTTAGTTCTTGTCCCTCTGGGTCTTTCTATCCATCCCCTATTCTTCCACAAGACACTCTGTGCTCTTCCTAATGTTTGTTAGTGAATCTCAGCCCCTGTTTGGATCCTCTGCTGCATGGAAGTTCTCAGAAGAAAATTATGCTATGCTCCTGTCTGTAAGCATAGTAGAAGATTAATAAGATTGCATTATTTTTTATTTCCCTTTTTTAATCCCAATTATTTTCATATACCTGCCTTGTTCTCTTTCAAATTCATGGCTTTTGTTTTCTTGAATTGGTGTTAGTGTGTGTGTGAGTGTGTGTGTTTGTTGCTAAATACATTAACACAACCTCCTCAGTCTACCCCTACATATGTTTCCAGGGCTAACCATTAGTCTTAGATAACCACCAGAGCTGGTCTGGTCTCTCCTGGGAAAGACAGATTCTCCCAGTTTCATTGTTCCTTAGTTGTCTGTAGTTCTTTGTCAAGGGTTGAGGCCCTCTGAGATTTCGCCCTTGCACATTAGCATGGCTGTTGTTGTTATGTGTTCAGTGCATGTTTGGGCAATCATGTTCATGAGACTTTGCAGGTGTATTTTCAGACTTTTCTATAAGAAACAAGCTCACAGCAAACTCCCTGTCCATCAGGCTCATGAAAACTTTCTTCCTCTTATTCATCTATGCTTATAAAACGAAAGCTAGGAACACACAATGTTTAAACTCTAATGTAAAACAGACTTTGCTTTAGAAAATAAAGAACCAAATTAATATATTGGAGTGATAAGGATCAAAACCGAAAACAAATTTTTTACAAGACTCAAGGTGAGATGTGAACAAGAAAAAGAAAGACCTGAAAAACTCAAAAGACCAGTAGATATTAGATTACATAAAGAATAGGCAAAAGGAGAATGTAACAAACATCATGAAACTGCAGAACAGCATTACTGTGCCGGTAGACTGATTCTGGAGCATCAGAGGAAAGATGAAAGATGAAAATGTATTTGAAGAAAGAACACCCAAAATTTCCTTAAATATGATGAAAAAATATTAATCTCTAGTTGAATCAGCACATTATATGAAACTAAGTGGCTTGGTACACTCAAGGCCAGATATCAGCATACTCAGCCAAAGACAACATTGTGGAAACAGTGACAGCTACAAGCAGAAGGACAATCTTCAAGTACCAACAACAACAACAACAAATAGCTCATCTAAAAAGAACTCCAAAAAGACCAACAACTGTTTCATGTCAGAATACAATGCTGAGAGAAAGAAGGCTGCCACCCAGGATTCTCAAATCTTACACAGCTGTATTTCAAAAATTGAGCCAAATATGAGCATTTGTATATTCTTTTCCAATTGGAAGTGTTTGTTGTAAGCAGAGGTAAGAAATAATGAGAATTAAGAAATACAGAAGTATAAAGGAATTCTTCCTAACTAACAAAGTGCTAGTGATTACAAACAGTAATTTAAATTTAAAAATACATACACCACAAGAGAAAGAATAAAGATGGTCACAGATCTGTAATAGAGAGAATAAGAACATTTTCTCCCTTTGTTTAACTGGTATAAAGAATAGCAGTATAAAACAATACCCATGAAAGTATATTCTATATGAAGAACAATGGTATAAAATAATGCCCATGAAAGCATATTCTGAACACATGAGATTTAACTAAATTAGATGAAAGTCTCACATAAGAAGGGACTCATAATGGAGTCTAAAAATGACACTACATGGTATCTGAAACTCAGGGAAAAAGATCAAGAGACTTGTGTAAACTCTATAAATAAATACAATCATTTAATTAATAGAAAATAACATATCTAAAATAATAATTATAATGTATCTTCATTTTGGGGATTTGATACTATGTTTGGTTGGGATTTTTTTTTATTTAAATGTGTTTGGTGTTTGTTTACTTATTTGTTTGCCCTGATTGAACCACACTAGCTGTGCCATTTCTTCACATCCTGAAGTTAGAAGAAGGTGCCAAAATGGCTGGTAACCTTGTTTTTAAAATACAACACTATTAATAATAACAGTGATAACCTAAGAATAACAGAAAAAAATGAAGGGATAGAACTGGAGAAAGATGTTTTGGTATCTTTCTGATATTGTTAATATTAATTCCATGCACACTCTGATAAAATATACTTACATTTATAGTAAGCTCTGCTGAAATGTGTCATAATAAAGGAAAAAAATAGCTATTTGTGGAAGGGTATAAGAGTGTGGAAGGAATTAGTGTATGAGTATGGTCTTACTTGTTTGAATGTTGGTACATGAATGAGGTGAACACATGTGGATATCAAAGAACAACTTTCCGGTTAATCTTCACATTTTACTTTGTTTTTTGATAGGCTGTGTCACTTCCTGGGAATTCTCTTTTCTCTGCCTTCCATATCCAATAAGAGTAATGGGATTTTAAATGCATACTGCCCCATCTAGAACTGCTTATTGGTTCAGGGGTTTGAAATCAGGTTGTCATGTTTGCTTAGAAAATCCTTTGCCTCTCATAATTGTGGCCTATTTATTTCTGTTGTTTTGTATTGTATTTATTGTTATGAGAGAAAGAACGAATTGTTGGACAGAAAGGGAGAGCTGTTGGGGGGAAAAGATATACCTTAAACTAAAAAAAGGGGGGGTAGAGGATGGGCGGGCTGAGGGGGAGGAGGGTGAAAGGGTGGGACAGGAGGGGGGAGTAGGGAGGGGATTGTGATTGAGATGTAACTTGAAGAAATAAAAAATAAATTATAAAAAAGAGAAAATCCTTTGCCCCACTGAGCCATCTTCCCAGCTCCTGAAAAAAAAAAAAAGCTACTTATGTAACTAAACTGTATGCCAGAGCATATTAATGAAAAATAAGTAGATAATTTTTAAAATAAAAAAGGTAAAATTCACAAAACAAAAAGTAACATCAGATCTATTTGCATGAAATGTGAGTACATAGATTCCATTGAAGCATGGTCTAAACAAGTTCTGAGCTCTCTAAAATGATATAACCAAATCAATATCTATGGAAGCTGAAAACATCAAACACTTGGGATACACATGTGTTGTTTTCTAATCACCACTTTATACTGCATGTCTTAAGGCAAGTTGAAACTGACTCAATTTTCTCACCAGTAAAGAAAGTTGATAATAGTAGTGCCAACCTTGGAAGACCCTTGTGAATGTGTGAATGCTGCATGAGAGAATTATACTTATGTGTGGAACAAGTGAGAAGGAGGTATATTAGACTTTTTTGCATAATGTTATTATGTGTTGGTGGCAGGTAATAATGCCATGGGAATTCATGGGCAGTTACATCACTGTGGGGTGAGGTTTATGATACATGAATAATATAGAGGCTCTACTTTTAAAAATTTCATATTTAAAAGCAATTATTGATGATGTTTATTAGATAGCATTATGATAAATGCTTTCTAATAGCATTTACCAAGGCCATTCATATTCACATTACACAAGCTACAGTTGACACAAGAGTTGGCACATATAATTAAATTCAACTCTCTCTCATTTTTCATATGTTTCTCCAAGATGCTTCAAAATGAATTTACACACTACACAATATCCAGATTGTGGAAGAAGAGATTACATGTGACTCCCAAGGCAGGATTAATCTTTCAATGACGAAGACACTCTTCAAAACAAGTTACAAGATACACAGATGTGAAAAGTCAGATCAAAAACAATTATCAGAGTTTTAAAATCCAGGTCAGCACATTAAAGAATTGAAGACTAGTGAACAATTGCTAAATTGTCACTTTCTATTGTCTTGCTGTGGTATGACAGAAGTGAGGAAATCAACGTGGATGGGCCTTAGCCAACTCTAAATCACTGTAGTAGAGTAGATGGGTATACTTCATACAATTGCCAAACAATATTCATTTTCTAGAAAACCAAATGTGCTGACTAATTTTATGTCAACTTGACACAGGTTAAGTCATCTAAGAGGAGGAACCCCAATTGAAAAAAATGCCTAAGTAATATTGGGCTGCACAACTATAACTATCTAGGCTTCAGCCACATTGGAAACCTGAGAAGGATAAATATATCTGATTATACAGGAAGTGCCGAGCCAGCAGCTTCCAAATCTAAGAAATGACAGGCAACTGGCTGCCTGGACAGTCCCCAATTTCTCTCCATGCATTAGAACATCTACCTTCAGCCTCATGGACCAGTATCTCTGACAGACATTAATTATAAAGCAGGAATTATGAAGGACTTGCCTACCCAGACTTGGTAGAGCTAGGCTGTTGACTTGTCCTTTTCGGACAGCATTCTGTCTACAATTGAAGCAAGGAATTTTTCTTACCCAGTGACAGGCTTGCAACTAATGCAACCATCTCCAAATGGAGATTCTTCAATGCTCATCCTCCACTTAGGAATTAAAAGAATGTCCTAAATCTAAGAAGATATTTTTAAGTTAGTAATGCAAGTTAGGATGGAAAATGTGTTAGGTATAAAATTTTAAACTCATGGAAATAGATGAATAATAGAATATTAATGTCAGTTGCCAAATATGTATGGACTGTACATTGGGAATGTATGTTATACCTTATAATTTTTATAATTGTGGCCTAATTATTCAAAAACAAGAATTATAAGTTCTGGGAGAAGGTGGAGACTGAGGGAAGGTGGAACAGGGAAGTATGGTGGGAGGGGACTGTGATAGATGTAACTTGAAGTAATAAATAAACATTAAAAAAAGACTGGGCTGTAGGCAAGAAAGATTATAGAGTATATTCTTAATTGGTGATTGATGAGGGAGGACACAACCCTTTGTGGGTGGTTCCTTCCCTGGGCTAGTGGTCCTGGGTTCTGAATGAAAGCAGGCTGAGCAAGCCAGGGCGAGCAAGATAGTAGCAATACAACCCAATGACCTATGCATTAACTCCTGCCTCCAGATTTCTGCCCTGTTTGAGTTCCTCTACTAAGTTCTTTCAATGATGGAAAGTGATGTGGAAGAATAAGTCAAATAAAGCCCTTCCTCTCCAAGGTACTTTGGTCCTGTTTTTAGCACAGCATCAGTAACCCTAAGACATCAATCTTTAGAGGACAATACAAAAAATAACCTGATTGTCTCTTGGTGATGCAAAGTAAATAATTGCCTTCAGATGTAACTTAATGTTTAATTAATTTAATGTGATTCTCTCTTACTTTCAGCTGTCTGTGATTAACGATCTGAACTTGGTAAATGGTTTCATTATTTAGATGGAATGATTAGTTTTTACTAGGATGATGGACAGTTTAACCGTAGATAACTTATGCTACTAGAAACATTAGAAAAGGTGAATTAGAACTAAATCTTAGAAAATATTAGCATATGCTCAACTTTCTTGAAATGCCAGGCAGATAAACAATGTGAGCCTGCCAAGGAACACGAGATGGAAATAAGAAATGATCATCAGGATATCTTCTAGGGATTATGGGTTTATAGTAGAAATTTCATAGCTCATAGTCATCACATTGATAGAAACAAATATACCCACTGTTTCTCTTCACAAGAGTTTATCTTAAGTTCCCCTAAAATGTATGCATAAAAGTAAATTTTAGCAACATGTGCATAATTCCTGTGTATATGTAATTAATTAAATTATTGGCCTGTATTTAGATTATATTTAATTGGTTGGCGGGTGTTGATCCTTAACCCACCATTATAAATGAGCACACAGACACCTGATGTATTTTAACAAGCCCTGGCCTGGATTGTACAATCTTAAACCATCTATTCTAGCCTTTAATTCTGTTCCCCAAATATAACCCCATATATACATATGTCCCTGGACTGTTATTCTCCATGCTGGTGATGTTCCAGGCCACATGGAATGAGATTCTTTTCTCAAAGCCATGGTGTGTATCCTCCTTCTGCTACTCCAATTTCTTCTACTCTTCTTCTGGAAGTATCTCCTACCCAAGATCCTCTCTTCTTCAAAAGCCCATGGACTTTAGTCCCAACTACCTCTGTCTTTGCCTAATCACAGCCCTCAGCATTTAATTAACCAATCAGAGACAAAAGTTATCAAGAAAGGTAACATAGCTTCACTTGGTGTAGAGCAAGCAGGCTTCTGGGAGCAGGTTAATTAACATTTAGAATGCATAACATCACCCCATAATTCCTGGTTCATTATCTTGTTTTCTCTTTCCATTTTAAAAAAATTGGATGACAGTTCATTTATATTTATGTTGTTAAGCTATATGTTAGATGTACTGTGATAATGAAAACAGTCCAGGAAATGTTTTCTATTTCTTATTGGGAAGTATACATAGCTAGTTAGAGAAACATTCTGAATCACTTTGGATTACTTAGTAGATAGGATAAATCACTCATTAATGTGTGACCAAGAGTATTTCAGCACTTATTTATCCAGTAGCTATGTGTGAAACATAGAAGAAGACTAAATTATAGAGGACTGGTAATAATATTAATAGTAGAGGAAAAGAAGGAAAAAAATACAGGGAAGATTGGGAATTCCTCTAAGCAAAAGTTAAATTTTTCTTCCAAACCCTATTGATTTGCCCAAAGCAAAAAAGCAGTCTAGAACTGGTAGGAGGACTTGCGATCTGGCCAGTTGTGGACCTAATAAAACTGAGTTCAACAACAGAACTGGTACATGGTAACTATCCTCTGATCTACACATCCATCCACCCACCCACACACCCACCCACTCACACACACTAACACATACACATACATAAGATAATGATAAGATGATGATGATGAATTTTTTAATCAAAGAACAGAGGCACCTCTGTGGCCCATTTCAAGAAAAAAGCTGACAAGTAAATCAAAACAGGAGCTTTGTAGAGGGAGCCCATTTAGGTAAATCATTAATTTATTTAAAAGTAACAAATCATAGCTCAAACATGAGATATAAAATGAGAATGTACAGATAACCAAGTATATGAGTAAAATAATTGTCATCTATTTGCTTATATGGTCAAACATTTGAAGATTTGAATAAAGATGTTTTTCTATGAGAATGGAGTATGTCTGTTGCTTTAAACAACTGCCAACTAATTATTATCTCTGTATGTATACCAAGCTACGTTACAGAGTTAGTTTTAATGTATCTGCTAAGAGAGATGGAATCTGTTACTAATGTTCTACTTATCAAGTATCTGGGTTAAAGATTGACCTGTGGCTAGAATTCTGGAGGTATTTTTTTTTAACATTTATTTTACTTCAAGTTATATCTCTATTACCACCCCTCTCTCCACCCCCTCCATTTCCCACCCTCCCACCCATCCCATCCCTCCAGTGTGGTGCCTCCATGTATCTGCCCTCCCTTACTTCATTAGTCAAATAAGGTCTAAGAGTTTCCTCTTGCACAGGGGGCTCACATGGCAGTTCCACTAGGGTGGAGTGTCCCACTAACAGGTAAAAAAGTTCATGTTCCTGTTCTTTTGGGCCTATATATTTAGGATGGTTATCCTCTACCATGTGGCTAAAATCCAGCATTTTAAAACACACATTCGTTTTAAAATGTGCAAAATGAAGATGATGGCAGTATTCTCTGCATAGCTTTATTTGTGAAGTTTCTAACATAATACTTCAAATACAAATTTTTAGGGAGTGCCAAGATAGCTCAACAGTTAGAAGTGCTTGTCAGTAACCCAGACAACTTGATTCCAATCCCTGGAATCCACATGGTACAGAAAGAGAATAAATTCCTGTGAGTTTTTCTCTGATGTCCGCATGTTTTCCATGGTACACACATGCATAAAGACACTCACACAACACACACACACACACACACACACACACACATACATGCACATACAAACACACACACATGCACATGCATGCATTCACACACAAACACACAAATGCATACACATACAAACACACACATACTATAAACAAACAAACAAACAAATCGATGTTTTAGTATATATATAATTATAAGGTGGAACCAGGAATTGTTCAAAGTTACCCCACGTCAAAGAATCAATAGTTCAAATATACATATATTTGTAAATATAACCTCTTAAATCTGTATGATGTTACCTGTGTTTATGTCCTGATCATTTGGACCACTTGGCACTGAACAATCAATCAGTAGCATCACTCTTAATGTCAAAAATAGAAATAAAATTAGGAACAAATGTAAAGTACTATCTTATTTAACAGTATTAAGTAATATAAGCTAATAAAACTAAATTTGAGAAAAAATATTGAATATAAAACTTTAAAATTGCTAACAATTATCTTAAAATAAGATGATTGTGTTATAAGAGCCATAACGAATAGACTTAACTGGAAATGATATAAACAGAATCATACAGTAGTCTTATTTTTCATAAGAAACTAAAGAGCAGAGCTGAAAAATCAACTTAGACAACATTAACAAAGCAGCCTCAGTGATTTCTTCATTTCTCAGACTATCCACTGCTAAAGACGTGTTTTAGATCTAGTAACTGACCAGATAGCATAAAAAGCAAATATTAATAAGGCAGGAAAGCAGCATTCCTTCAAACTTTCTAAAACTAGTTTTTAACAAATCATGGGACAGTTAGAAATTGAAGTTCCCAAGACCCCCTAACCATATCCAAAAATGATACAAAGAAAGTCTCATAATGTCAGTTCACACACTTCATTCTGTATGGTCAGAGTAGAGAGAAAATACATCCTTTAAAACTGTTCACCACACCATTTGAGTCAATAGCAGAAATATGTCACAGGGGCTCACCATGTTGTCATCATGCTTGCTTATATTTGAAAGGTTTCAATATAAATGTTTTGAGAAACCTAAATTATGTTATGTCAAAAGTTCAATTCACTATGTAATTATCAGTTATATAAAGGAAAGATATTTAGACTATTTGAATATGGGAAACTTAAAATATAAAATCTGGTATTCATTTGGAGTTTTCAATACATAATATGACAAGCATGAATTACTTTAAAAATTTTGTCTTCAAAAGATTATGAAGTAAGTATTTTTCCCATTT
>CAJQZJ010004824.1:4668567-4687681 GCA_907164525.1 Lophiomys imhausi
TTTTAGTAAACTAAGACTATTAAAGTTGCCTGTGTTGGTTTGAAGATAAACAGGATAAATATTAATATTTTTGAATTTCCCTTCATAAGAGAGCTTTTGCTTGTATTAGTTATTTTTCTAATATTAAGCTAAGTCTGAAGTTATTAGATAGCATATAGGTGGACATACTGATAAATGATTTCCCTCATAAAATGAATACTTGTTTTCTTAAAATAAAATCTGTTTAAACTGAATTGAAGAATATATTAATAATATCAAACATCATGTTGAAAATAGATTATGGCCAAGACTTAAGGATATGTACTCAATTCTATAAATGTAATCCACCTAAATAGATTTCAGAATAAAAAAATCGAAAGATGATTTTGCATGTGCGTGTGTGTGTGTGTGTGTGTGTGTGTGTGTGTGTGTGTGTGTATGTGTGTATAGCCAAGAAAAGATGAAAGGGATACAGAATTGTTTCAGCAGAATGTTTGTCACCAACCCTGAGGACCTGAGCTTGGTATCCAGAACTCAAATGGGGGAAGGAGAGAACCAACTCATTCAAGTTGTCCTCTGACCTCAACACATACTCTGGCACCTGTGCACACATTGAAATAAAATAAACAAACAAAGAGGAATACTGGTATAGGGGGAAAAACACTAGGGGCATTTAATCTTTTTTGTCCTTATTTTTGTATTTTTATTTTTGTTTATATATAAAATATATTTCAAATGCTTTTTAATCTCAAAATCAAGACAAGTAGAACAGCAAAAAACAAACAAATGAACGAACAAACCACTTGCTGCATACCTGTGTATTTCCCAAATTGTTTAAAGGCTCAGGGAAACTAAAGAGACTTATAAGATGACTACTCATTAAAGAAGTCATAGAGAACTTTGAGGTGCAAATAATAGACTAGAATCTTTCTCCATGTGACCCAGTGAAGGAAAATTGTCAGCATAGAAAGATAGGCTCTATTCAAATGAAAATGATAACCCCATTCATCAGAGCCTGCATAGTGGAGCTTAGACAGTTTTAAGAGGAAAGTTTATTGTTTATTGTGAGTGATATACCTTCAGGAATTGAAAAACAAGAACAAGATAAGTCAAGAGAGACAACAAGAAATGAAGATCATAGTCAAAATTAATGAAATAGATACTTAGAAACCTGTACATAAAATCCATCAATGAAACATCTGTGTTGAAAGTTAGTATGAATGTTGAGTCAGATATAGAACTTTAAACTCATGGAGATGGTTAGATAGTAGAATGTTAAAGTCAGGTACAAAATACATACGGACTGGACATTGGGAATGTACGCTAAGCCATATAACCCTCATAACTGTGGCCTAATTACCTCTGTGGTTTTGTATTGTATTTATTATTATAAGAGAAAGAGTCATTTGTTGGAATGAAAGGGAAAACTGTAGGGGGATATGTTGAGAGAAGGTCTAATATTGTTTCTGATACTTTGAATTCAATGCTGAGATCTGGTTACCACCCCTTCTGAGGCATTCTCTTGATTGGTTAATAAAAGTTGCTTATGGCCAATTAGCTGGGCAGAAAGAGTATAGGAAGGTGGGACTTTCTCAGATCAGCAGTAATTCCGCACACACAGAGACTCTTCGCTCTTTCGGCCAGGAGACACAGAAGGAGACAGATGTCTGGAGAAGTCTGGAAGGTACTCACAGGCACACGTTGGTTTGGGGTTAACTTAGAGTAGCTAATTGAGAGTCTGCCTAGCTAAGGGCTAAGCGATAAAATATTAAAAGGTCTTGGTGTGTTTAATTATTGGGGAAAAGACTGCGGCGGCTTATAGGCCCTCAGTCCAAGCAATCCCGGGCTGTTGGATTCCCAGACTCCCCATGAGCCCAGGCAAATCTCCTGCCAAGCTGCCGGTAAGTCTACTGGTCTAATATAACAACTTATATTAATTAACAGAGTTTAGGTTATAGGTGGTGTAGGCCACCTTTGGTCCCGGGGCTCTTTCTCCAGGATAAGTTAGGCAACCAGTGAAGGCACTCAGGCCAGGCCACATGCTCCTCTGCCAAGCCGCCGGTCACTCCATCGGCCACTCTGCCGGCCTAATATTACAGTTTATACTTACTAATAACTACATTAATTAATTAATTTGCAGTTTTCAGGTGGTGCTCAACGTGGTAAGGCATTATGGGTAATTTTATTTTCAAAACTATAGAGAAAACTGCAGATTTTGAAACTATGATGCCAGTTGTTGACAGTATGGCAATGTTTACTGCTGACCTCTACACTGTTTTTCAATCAGACCGAATGTTTTATGCTGTTTACTTTTTTTATTTTATTGGTTTGTCATAAGGAAGATGTCTGTTACACAATTAAAAATTATGGAAATGCAGATTAAGGAGCTTAAGAAAATTCTGGCAGGGCAGGTGACTGGAACTGAGAAAATGGCAAGTTCTTTTCTAGCTAGGTCTCCACAGTTGCCGCATGTACCAGTAGAAATGCTGCCGCTTGTGCCAGTAGGAAACCAGGTAGGTAATGGTGCTAATGTGGAACCAAGTGTGCCCCCAGAGGAGCTGCGTGGTACTGCACAATCACCATCAGCTTTTCCAGTTATGTTTCAAATTAGGCCTGATAATAATAACGGTCAATTCCACCAGGAATTAACATGGCGTCCAATAGACATTTTGGATTTAAAAAGATTTAAGGAGTCTATTGTCTCTTATGGAATGCACTCATCATTCATTAAACAGATGCTAAATAATTGGGCTATACAAAATAGAATCATTCCCCAAGATTGGAAGGGACTGATATCAGCTGTGCTAGAAGGTAGCCAGCAATCACAATGGTTGTCATTGTGGAGACATGAAGCCAAGAAATTAGAGCAGCAAAATATGGCAAGGGGAATAAATGTCACAACCCACCAAATGCTGGGTGAGGGACCTTATGCTGACATACGGTTACAGACTCAATTTGAAGATGTTGTCATCGAACAATGTCGTGTTGCAGCTCGGAGGGCCTGGGATATGGTGGCCGAGGCTGGGAAAAGGTTTACTTCATTTACCAAGATAATACAAGGTCCTCAGGAAACCTTCTCAGACTTTATAGGGAGATTGAATTCATCTGTGGAGAGAGATGTAGATAACCCTGATGCCAGACAGGACTTGATAAATGCCTTGGCATATGAAAATTCAAATGCTGAATGTCAAAGGGCAATTAGGCCATTGAAAGCTCGAGGAGCCCCAGTAGATGAATGGATAAGAGAAAGAGCTGATATTGGTTTTCTAAGCATCAGACTAATGTCATAGCACAAGCAGTTGCTAGAGGTCTTAATGAGTGTTTTAAAAATGGTGAACTTGATCATTTCCAAAAATATCATAAAGCTGAATCCTCCAGAACTCAAAATGATAGGTTCCTGGACTCTGCAGAACATGGTCGTAGAAGGGAACGAACAGCTTTTAATGGCAAACATGGTTGTAGAAGGGAACGAATGGCTTCTAATGGCAGTAGAAGGTTAAGGGCTCCAGGATTTTGTTCTCGTTGTGGAAAAGGTAAACACTGGTCCTGGGATTGTAGAGCTGAAACGGATGTCAGAGGTAACCCCTTGCCGGGAAACGAGGATAGGGGCCTACCGGTTCAGCCCCCCCCAAAACAATGTGAACTGTCATCCATCATCCAACCAGAGGGAAACAAACAGTCAGGAAGAACAAAATTAGCTATTGCTGATCTTTTATAGGCTACTGAAGGTACTACAGTTTTAGATTTGACCACAGATCAATCTAAAACATTATCCAAAACAGATTAATGTTATATGTTAACCACTGGTATCTATGGTCCTTTACCATCAGGGACAATAGGATTAATATTTGGAAAAAATGGATTAACTTGTCAAGGATTCTTTATTCATCCAGGTATTATAGATGGAGATTTCAAGGAAGAAATTAAAATTATGACATCCATATGGAAAGAGATGACAACTAATGCAGGGGACAAAATTGCCCAACTGCTGCTGTTTCCTTACACCAAGGGCAAGGTTGTTCCAATAGACAGAACAGGAGCAGTCGAAAATAGTGGAAAACGCGTGTATTGGCAAACAATGGTGAGTGATATGAGACCAAAATTAAAAATACAAGTGAATGGTATTGAAATAGAAGGATTGCTTGACACAGGAGCAGATGTCACTGTCCTCTCACACGAGTCTTGGAATCCAAACTGGCCACTTCAAAGGGTTCCTACACATTTTATAGGAATTGGTAAATTATCACATGTAAAACAAAGTGTACGATGGCTTAACTGTGTGGGACCAGAAGGGCAAACAGGGAAGTTGAGACCTTATGTGGCTGATGTACCCATAAATTTATGGGGAAGGAATCTCTTACCACAATGGAGTACTCAAATTAATATTCCTGCAATGCCAGAAATAACAAATGATGAAATGATGGATGCTTTTGAGGAAGGTATTGATATGCATACTCAACAACAATTGCAAGCTATGTCTAGTGTCCAAACACAGGACACCCCAGACATTGAGATTATAGATACTTTTGAGGAAGGTATTGATATGAGTACTCAACAACAACTGCAAGCTCTGTCTAGTGTCCAAACACAGGACACCCCAGGTATCGAGTTTCCAAATTTATACTAGGGGCCACGGCTGAAATTCCAACAGCCCTACCCTTGAAATGGCTATCAAATAAACCAGTGTGGCAAGAGCAGTGGCCCATAACAAAGGAAAAATTGGAGGCTCTTGAGCAATTAGTAAAAGAGCAGCTGGAAGCTGGTCATATAGAAGAGTCTACCAGCCCATGGAATTCTCCTGTGTTTGTGGTAAAAAAGAAATTGGGTAAATGGAAAATGGTAACAGATTTAAGAGTTGTGAATAAAGTAATTCAACCAATGGGTCCTTTGCAGCCTGGTATGCTTTTACCTTCTCTATTACCAAAGTCATGGCCTTTAATAGTAATTGATTTAAAAGACTGCTTTTCTCATTTCCATTGCATAAGAATGATAGGGAAAGGTTTGCCTTCTCTGTACCTACTCTTAATAACAGTAGGCCAATCAAGAGGTATTGTTGGAATGTACTTCCACAGGAAATGTTGAATAGTCCAACTCTGTGTCAATATTTTGTACAAAAACCATTAGAAATAATGCGTAAGTAGTTTCCTCGATCTATTTTCGATCATTATATGGATGATATTTTGTTGGATGATTCTAATGTAGTTATTTTAGAGAACTTATTTAAGGAAATGCAAAGAATTCTACCACTATGGGGGTTAAAAATTGCTCCTGAAAAAACACAAAGAGGAGATTCAATCAACTATTTGGGTTATAAAATAAGTCAACAGAGAATAAGATTGCAAAAGGTACAAATCCGTAGAGACCAATTGAAAACTCTTAATGATTTTCAAAAATTAATAGGAGCTATAAATTGGCTAAGGCCGACCCTTGGATTAAGTACTCATGAGTTAAGTAATTTGTTTCAAACATTACAAGGGGATTCAAATCTAAACAGTCCAAGATGTTTAACTGCTGAGGCAGAAAAGGAATTAATGTTGGTAGAACAAAGATTGCAAGATGCATACATAGATCAAATTGATCCCCAACTTGATTGTATTTTGGTCATTTTACCATCAGCTCATTCTCCTACAGGGCTTATTATGCAACAGGAAGATAGTATTATGGAATGGATTTTCTTACCACATAAACAAAGTAAAAAAATTAAAGACATACATAGAAAAGATATCTGAATTAATTGTAAAAGGTAGAATAAGACTATGTCAATTATCAGGAATGGACCCGGCTGAAATAGTAGTGCCTCTTACCAATGCTGAAATTATGTCATTGTGGGTAATCAATGAAGACTGGCAAAGAGCTTGCAGTAATTATTTGGGAGAAATTAATAACAAATTTCCAAAAAGCAAACGTATACCATTTATAAAAAGAACTAATTGGATTTTTCCTCGTATTGTAAAGGGAACACCAATTCCTGATTCACCAACCTTCTATACTGATTCTAACAAGATGGGAATGGCAGGTTATAAGACAGACAAAATCAGCAAGGTAATCAAAAGTCCATATACCTCAGTTCAAAAAGCAGAATTGTATGCAATCCTTATGGTGTTATTAGATTTTCCAGAGTCTCTTAAGATAACTACGGATTCTCTATATGCAGAAAGATTTGTGTTGCATATAGAAACTGCTGAATTTATTCCCGATAACACAGAATTAACTTCTTTATTTATACAATTGCAACAGGTCATCAGAGGTAGAAATAGTCCATTATATATAACCCATATTCGAACCCATACAGGTTTGCCAGGTCCACTGGCACAAGGAAATGAAGAAATTGACCAATTACTCATAGGAAATGTGTTGGAAGCCTCAAAATTTCATAAGAAACATCATGCTAACAGTTCAGGTTTAAAGAAAAAATTCTCTATTACCTGGCAACAAGCCAGGGAAATAATTTAAAAATGTCCTATGTAGGGAGTTAGATAAATTAAATTAGATTTAGAAAATATATTGGGGTTTCTGATACTGTCTTAATTCAGGGCATGAAGAGCATTATCAGCATGAAGTCAGGAAAAACAGGACTCAATAGACTGAAAAACAAGGTTGAAGTCAGGAAAGACTCAATAGACTTGAAGAAACAAAGTATCTGGCCTGACATTGTTTTCAGCTGCTAAGTGGGTGGAGCCCAAATTAAGCTGAAACAGAGTTCCTCCTATTTAAGGAGAGTGCATGGAGCCCAGAAAAAGAAGAGGCCCCTGATGCTAGAGAGCTCCAAGAGTCCTGCTGAAAAAAGGCCTGGCCATTGATGGCCAGCTCTCTCCCTGAAGCAGAAAGAAGCCGGTGAACAAAGAAAGCCTGACAAGACACCAAAAGGCCAAGGACTAAACCCTGTGGCTCAGCTTTTGCCTAGAGGGGTTTGATCTGTCCGAACAATGGCCTAAAGGAAATTGTGCCTGGCTTTAAGGACTGAGGCAGAGCAGCTGAATTCCTGATTCAAAAGAAGTAAGTTGGCCTGCAGAAGGCTGGGGTCTCCCACAGAGAAGAAAGCATGAAGCCTTATTTAAGGTGGGACTGCAATAACCAACTTACCCTGAGGAACCTGCATCTGAGAGATCCAGAAAAAGGACTGCTAAGTGCGTTAAAGAATCTACAACAAAGACTGTGTTCCTGACAACTGAGGACCTGCCCCAGAGACTGTATCGTTCTAAAAGGTTAGAAATATAATTATCAATAGGTTTAGTGGATAGGTTAAAGGGGTTGTAGGAATTTATAGGATTAGTAGTTAAGAAATTGTTGGTGTTTGTTATAAGTGAATTTAGTAATAAATAAATAAGTGTTAAATAATAATTTAAAAGTTCGGTTACAGTCCTATGTGTTCTCTGTATAACCAAACTCCATTACCTGCTGGTAGTAACACTAGAGGTACTGAAAAGAATGAAATTTGGCAAATGGATGTTTTTCACTTTGCAGAATTTGGAAAACAAAGGTACTTACATCATACCATTGATACACACTCAGGGTTTCAATCGCCAACTGCTTTAAATTCTGAAAAAGCTGATTGTGTTATTGTACATTTGTTAGAAATAATGGCATTTATGGGTGTACCTGCACAAATTAAGACTGAAAATGCTCCGGCATATGTATCTAATAAGATGAAGCAATTCTTTGCATATTATAATATAAAGCATGTTACTGGTATACCACACAATCCTACAGGACAAGCAATTGTAGAAATTGCTAATCGTACCTTAAAAGAGCTTCTTTTTAAACAAAAGGGGGAATTAAAGAATCCCAGGGATAGATTACACAATGCATTGCTAACTTTGAATTTCATAAATGTTGGTGAAAAGGGTACCACTGCAGCTGAGAGACATTGGGTTATACAATAAACTGAGGAATTAAATCAACCAATATATTATAAGGATATGTTAACCTTAGAGTGGAAACCTGCAATGGTTTTAAGATGGGGACGTGGTTATGCCTATGTGTCTACAGGGAATGAAAAAATGTGGTTACCAACAAAACTTATAAAGATTAGATCTGACCGGGGAGAACCTCCCATTAGCTGAAATATGAATGTCTTCGCATGGTAAGAGTACTTTATTAATTGTATGGTTTTCATGATATTCCAATCTTTTATCCAGGATGGACAGAGTTTATGGTGTTCATGATATTCCACTCTTTTATCCATGATGGATAGAGTTTATGCCTTAAAATGGACTTACAAAGTTGTTCTATGTCTTCCACTTGCTCAAATTTAGAGCAAAAATTTATTTTCAGAGCCAAGGACTGAATGACAATAACAAGGCAAATGGGCCAGAAGATTCAACCTAACATATTGCTTCAATCACTGTTTTCTTAAAAACTTTGCATGCAAATCGTTTTTAAAAGCGCTAGTCCAAAAAATGATCGATCCTACAGAGACAAAGGCTACAGGTAACTTTCCTGGGAAATGGCCAATATCTCAGTTTTTGTAGGGTACCCGAAAATGTTTACACACACATTCCCAAAAGATGGGTTGGAAGTTTTTTGTGTGTGTTATGTTATGTGTTGTGATTGTTTGTTGTCGTCTGGGATGAATGGATATGTGTTATGTATTGTGAATTGGATTTGGGGATTTTCTTCTTTCCCTCACTCTATTTTTTTTTGTCTCTTTTATTATTAAAAACTTAAGATTATATTGTTATATTGATAGAAATTTAAGATTGTTTTGTTATAATAGATATTGATAGAAAGTTACGATTATTATGTTTTATATACACTTAAAGATAAATTTTAGTTTCAAATTTTCAAGATTTATTTTGAAAAATAAAAAAATTGTTTTTCTTCTATTGTCCAAAAGACAATTTGCCATAGGAAAGATACCACATGCCATCTTTTTATGGCATTAATGGAGACTTACAAATATCTTTCTTCTGTTCAAAGAACAGGAAATATTCCTTCATTGATTTGTGCATCCTGCACATCCAATGCATTTTTGTGATTGCAGAACTATGTGTTACTTGTGAGAAATTATATATTTTCAGAACAATGGGACCTTAGTCCAAAGAAGACAAATCCAGTAACCCAAATGATCCAGCCTTATAGACTGCCTCAATAGCTGTTTCCTCCAAAATCTGCATCCAGAAGAACTTCAAACAGCTTGCTGAGATGGCCCACCTCAAAGGCTGTTCCAGACAGGACATCAATAAACTCCTGAACTTTACTACCAAAGTCCAGCTTCGAAGTACAAATTGCTCAGAACATTCAAATAGCTGAGCACCTAGAGACTGGACAACAAATGTTACAGTTTACTTGCTTAACCATTTTTTTTCTTTTATTTGAGCCCCTAAACAGGTTTTCTGCATCCCAATTCAGCAGGAAGAAGTTTTAAGAGAGTGACGTCCCATTCCCAAAAAGTGAGGTGGATGATTCTTTGGTTATGTGATGGGTTATAGATGTCGTTTAGGGGGAATGGTTACAAATCATTATATGGTCTTGTTAAGCAAAGTGTAGGAGGTTAGGCTCAGGGATTTCTCTTTCTTTATCCTTCTTTCTCTCTTATATAAGGGGAGAAGACTTGAAAAGAAAAAAGAGAGGGAATATGGATATATAGTATAGAATTGATAAGATAAAAGGGTAGATTATTGAATCTACTCCTATATATATTTGCATATTGATACAAAATTAAGGCTATATTTTGACTAGGTATTGTACCTATATAATTCATAAATTTGCAATGTGAAGTTCTAGTCCTTTTGACAGTAACTATCACAAACTGTCATATTTCTTTTTGGAAGCTGCTTTCCTATGCTTCCTACTCAAATAATAACTTTATCCCTTCTTAGGTCTTTGATGGGGTTGAAGGCATAGTAGTTATAAAATTTCAATTGAACTTGAGTTGTTTAGGATAATTTTAAAAATGCATGTTGATAGTCATTCAAACTTGTGATTTTATTAGGACAATTAAGTTAGTTAATTTCAGAGGTTCTAAGTTAATCAGATATTAAGTTGTTAGAGACAAGCAACATTTGCTTACTAAATGGATATGGATAGATGGTCTTCAAAAACTTCAAGCGATCGGCAGAATATGGCATTTAAAGATATTTTTGTTATTTTAAAAATTCTTTGACATGAGACTGTCAGCTCCTAACAGTTCTCATAGGACTTGGAAGGAGACAATGAGCATCAAGAAATCTCCCATCAGGAGATAATTCCTACTGGGCAGAAATGCCCCTGCTCTCTCAACAGACTATATTACAGTCCAAAAATGGACCAGAGCTCAATGCAGGTAAATTTATGGCCTGATTCTGCAAGGACAGAATGGGCAAATCTTATTTCCTGCTCCACAACTAAATCTGTGAGACATGCTTGGCCAGAAAGCTGAAGATGATGCTTCAATGTTCTAGAAACTGGGGACTGTCTAGGCAGCCAGTTGTCTGTCATTTCATAGTTTTGGAAGTTGCTTGCTCTGCACTTCCTATCTATTCAGATATATTTACCTTTCTCAGGTTTCTGATGTGGTTGAAGACTACATAGTTATAACATCACAGTAAATTTTAAATCATCTAGGAATTAAAAGGATGTTTTAAGGTTAAGATGGTTTAGTTAATAATGTAAGTTAGAATGGAAGTTGAATTAGGTATAGATCCTTAAACTCATCAAGAGAGATATATATCACACCTTTCAGTTTTCATAATTGTTTTTATTGTATTTATTGTTACTGTATTGTGTTTATTGTTAAGAAAAGGAGCCTTTTGCTAGACTTAAAGGGGGAGATGTTGAGAGAAGGTCTAATATTGTTTCTGATACATTGAATTCAATGCTGAGATATGGTTACCACCCCTTCTGAGGCATTCTCTTTATTGGTTAATAAAAGTTGCTTATGGCCAATTAGCTGGGCAGAAAGAGTATAGGAAGGTGGGACTTCCTCAAATCAGCAGTAATTCCGCACACACAGAGACTCTTCGCTCTTTCCGCCAGTAGACACAGAAGGAGACAGATGTCTGGAGAAGTCTGGAAGGTACTCACAGGCACACGTTGGTTTGGGGTTAACTTAGAGTAGCTAATTGAGAGTCTGCCCAGCTAAGGGCTAAGTGTTAACATATTAAAAGGTCTTGGTGTGTTTAATTATTGGGGAAAAGACTGCGGCGGCTTATAGGCCCTCAGTCCAAGCAATCCCGGGCTGTTGGATTCCCAGACTCCTCATGAGCCCAGGCGAATCTCCTGCCAAGCTGCCGGTAATTCTACTGGTCTAATATAACAACTTATATTAATTAACAGAGTTTAGGTTATAGATGGTGTAGGCCACCTTTGGTCCCGGGGCTCTTTCTCCAGGATAAGTTAGGCAACCGGTGAAGGCACTCAGGTCAGGTGCCTGCTCCTCTGCCAAGCCGCCGGCTACTCCATCGGCCACTCTGCTGGCCTAATATTACAGTTTATACTTACTAATAACCACATTAATTAATTAATTTGCAGTTTTCAGGGAAATAAGATATACCTTAAACTTAAAAGAAAAAAAGAAAGGGAAGAGGATGGGGGATGAGGGTGGGACAGTGGGAATGGAGGGGGGAATAGGGAGGGGACTGCGATTGAGATGTAACTTGAAGAAATAAAAAATAAAGGAAAAAAAAAGAAAAATCAGTTGTTTGAAAAATAGATAAGATTGACAAACACCTAAAAATTGAAAAAGGAAATTCATTTAAGTCTATATTAATAAAATTAGAGATGACAACAGAAGCTACTATGGATTTCAGAAACTTCCATAGGATCATTAGGAAATACTTATTTTGAAAACCTTTACTTCACAAGTCTCAAAAATCCAGAAGAAATAGATAAATTCTGAAATACATATGAACTACAAAAATTAAATCTAGAGGTTACCATTTAAAGATATTCTTAGCAAGCAATAGGATCAAGTCAGGGATTAAGTCTCCCAATAATGAAAAATTCTAGCATTTGTATAGATTTGCATATTGAACCTACCAGATCTTCAAAGAAGTGCTAATACCTAAGGTCTCAACCTATTCCATTCAGTAACAGAGAAAACTAACAAACTCATACCACAGGATAAAGTTATAACAAAAATAAATTAAAAAGTAAAATTAAAATGTAAGTAGGTTTCCCTCATCAAACGAATACTTGTTTTCTTAAAACGAGCCATATTTTTAATTTGATGAGAATGAAAAACAGTTAAATGTTCAGGGTGTGTGTAAAAATATGTGTCCTACCAAAAGGAACCAATAATTCTTTATTTAAATCTAACGGCCTTATTCACAGTGGCAATAAAATATTGATGGCACTGCAAAGCTGAAAAAAAAAAGAAATTTGTATAAACTATATTGAAGAACATTAATAATGTCAAACATCATGATGAAAATCAATTATGGCAAGCATTTCAGGATATGTATTCAGTTCTACAAATGTAATGCAACACCTAAATAGATTTCAGAACAAAAAATCACTAGTTTCTTTCATACTTATTCCATTCTTATTAAAAGGAAGAGGATGAGCTTTTCTTGTTCCATCCATTTGGCTGTGAATTGCATGATTTCCTTGTTTCTGATAGCTGAGTAGTATTCCATTGTTTAAATGTATCACAAATTTTTAGCTATTCATTGTTTGAGGGACATCTGAGGGCGGTTTATATTAGAGACACTTCACTCCAGAGGAGTGGGTTGGATGGGAAAGGGAAGAGAGGGTGGAAGGATAGAACTGGGAGGGGTGGAAAGAGGGCACTGTGGTGGAGATGTAACTTGAAGTAATAAACATAAAATTTTTTAAAAGGAAGAGGATTTGTGACTTTTTTGTGCATTCTTCTAAATAGACTCAGTAGAAACAAGGAATACAGTTGCTGTACTTGATTTTGATTATAAAATCACACTTTTGTACCTTAGTAGGTGAGTAAATAAAATAATGATTCTACCATGGGAAAGTAGGAATTGGTATTTACTAATAGAAAAGTAAGAAACAAACAAAAAATTATAGCTAATGTGGATTTGAAAAAAAATGAGAACCATGTTTCCCAAGTGACATTCCTACTACAGTACTATGTCAATTATATGTGAAATAGGTACTGTTCTGTAAATTCCAGGGTCAAAATATGCAAAGTTCAGAACACTGAGAAATGCAGTTGGGTGTGTGTTCGTTCGGATTGGTGAGCATGGGGTGGACGTCATTGCTTCCAATGTAGTTAAGTTCAATTTAAGACATGTGATTGGACAGCTTAATTCAACCGTGACTCTGCAACACAAGTTTAAATGATGCAATGAGCTCTGAGAAGGTGGCAGTTTTTCTTTCCTGTAGTACTTTAAGGCATTCGTGAAAGTAAACTTTTTACAAAAAGAATCCATTTCTTACATCAAACCCCTTCAATAAACTCATACCCCAAACAGAAAATCACTGAAAGGCTTTTTATATTATGATTATTATTATTGTTAGTAGTAGTAGTCAGGTTATGCTTAAACAATCTCCATGGTGCTTAGACCAATACATGTTATTAAGTCTGTGATTTTTAATAGTTTGACAAATGGGAGAATATTAGAGGAATGTTAGTAAAATCATGGAAATATGTGCTGTAATAGTCATTTACCAATACTCTCAAAATAAAACAAAAAGAGGCATTTTCATGTCATCCACTGTAAATAAATTTAGTCATTATAAAGCAATAAAATTAATTGTCTGCAATGAGCAACAAATAAACAAAAGGACTAGGCACTTATAATTAAAAAAAGAAAGGGCATTGGGATGAGATATATGATCCAATGGGGCTGTAGTGTTATATATAAAAGAGACCTGTGTCTCTGTTTTTATATGTGTTACATGTCTAATCACATCCTTCTATCCAAAAGAGGCTCAGGCTAGTATTTAAAAATTCTGGAAGAACTGAAGGTGGGAGTCAAATATTATTTTCTTTCTGTGATGGCTAATTCAATGGAATGGGGGGTCCTTAAATTTTTTGCTCTAGGGCTGAATATAATGTCTTATTTCTAAAACATGAACACTTTTGGAAGGTGGAACAGGAAATATTTCCATTCTAGGCCAGCCTCTGCTATGTAATGAAACTTTGTCTCAAAAAAATCAAAAGAAAACAAACAATCAACTTCTGCTCTGTTCAACCTTACAAATTTAGGTAGAGTTAGTAACAACATTTAGAAATTTAGAGCATAACATTTATCCTCTTTGGTGAAGTTGAAATTTTTCAGAAGTATCAAAAGTCATGCTAATAGAAGCTTCTTAAAGTATCCATAGAGAAAAATTTGACACACCACACCATACTGGATGGATTTGTGTCAGCTTGACACAAGCTATAGTCAATGGAGAGGAAGGAGTCTCCGTTGAGGAGATGCCTCTGTGAGATCCAGCTGCAAGGCATTTTCTCAATTAGTGATCAATGAGGGAGGGTTCAACCAATTTTGGTAGTGCCAAGGAAAGCAAGTCAGTAAGCAGTACCCATCCATGACTTCTTCATCAGCTCCTGCCTCCAGGTTTCTGCCCTGTTTGAGTTCCTGTTCTGAAGTTCTTCAATAATGATTAGCAGTGTGGAAGTATAAGCTAAACAAACAAACAAACAAACAAAAACAACAAAACAAAACAAAACAAAAACCCTTTCTTTCCAACTTACTTTTTGATCATGGTGTCTAGTTGAAGCAATAGAAACACCAACACTCAGCTTTTGATAACTTGTCATTCACTTAATGCTATAGGAATAGTAGGTGAAGTTTCCAAGTAGAATATGGGAAGATGGGGTTACCTTAAGTTTCATCTCAGTAACTCATACATTTAGAGAACTTCTCTTTTCCTCCAAATTTGATCAATTGATCATAGATATGAGTTTGTGCGTGATCTCTCACTTTTCTTCCAATGATCCAAATACCTATTTCCTTAGGCACTGTCTTTTTGGATGCAGCTTTCTCCTAAGTTTTGGATTTGGAATGTATGTCCTCCGGTTTGAGTTATCCTTTTTCATGACTATTTTGGCTGTTCTGAATTCCTTTCATTTTCAATACAAATGTGAGGATTAGGTTACCAGTGCCTGCAGATCAGGAGCTGGGATCATAACAGAAATGGGGTGTTCTCAGGGATTAGAAGTAATCTGTGCACATATCTAAGGATGATGCTATCGTAGCATCCTTGCTTTGTTCTCTAATCTTAGAACCTGCCTTAGGGTAAAATGTCATTTCCACAATACTGAGCATCTAAATCCTAGAGGCTCTGAACATTGTCATTCATGACAACAGATCTCTGGAGATAATCAATACAATGACTGAATGGGCAGACTTCTGGATTGTTCAGGTGAATCCTCTACAAACATTAGGACTGTATAGCTACCCATAAGGGAAAGAGATTTAAAAAAAATGAGTGGGGGAGGGGAGGAAAGAAATAAATTTTCTCTCAAAGTCTCTCAGAAGAAATGCAAACTGCAAATTAATTTTGGATTCTGGCTTCTAAAGTGGGAAAAGATTATATTTGTTGTACTTTAATGTAATTTATTGTTACATCAGTCATGTGAATGAGATACAATTTTTCTCATCTCTTCAGCTCCTATTCAACTTCTTTCTATGATATTTTGTGGCTTTCATAAAACAAATCTTAAATTTTTCTATAGAGCTTCTATTTCTAAGTATTGGGAAATTTCAGCTATCAGAAAGACATTTTTTAAATTTCATTTTTAGTTTTATTTTCATAACTATGAAAATGTAAGTAAAATTGATATTCTCATATTAATCTTCTATCTTGTTATTGTGAGCTGTATAATATTATGTCATTTGTGAACAAGAAAATTTTACTTCTTTTATTTCTACCTAGAAAAGAAAAGAAGGGTTTCCTTTTAAGCATTTGTTCTACAGATTGTTATGCATTTCTTATATCAGAAATTTGTTGGTTTGTCTCTTTTTGGACTTTGAAGAGTTGGTGTCCATCTTGTGGTTCTATTTGAAGGGGTAGAACCTGGCTGTAGAAAGAATGTTACAGGTCATTGGAGATGCTTTATTCATGTCTACTTCCTATGTCACTCGTTGCTTAGTGATGTGAACTACTCTCTATTCCCAACAACGATGCTCCAAATGCATAAAACCATGTCCTGATATAAAAATTCTTTCAGTTGTTTTTATGAGCTATTTTTGTCACAGCAGCATAAAGAATAATTAATACAGTGTCTAGCATTCATCTCCAAGAGGAACAACTCTTCTTGTGTAATTGTTGTTCCACTTGGTTGTTCCAAAAATTCTTTTCAGAGAAAGAAATCAAGGGTGACACAGAGGGAACTTAAAAAGAAATAAATGTCTTAAGGTAAAGAAGATGTTTCCATGAAAGAGAGGGAGAAGACTGAACAGCTGGGTGTGCCAGACTTTTTATAATAAAAAAATAGATTTTTTTAGGGGGTTCAGGAAAATCTTACACTAATCCTATGCAAATAAGTGTAGGGTTTTCTGGGAATTTGGAGGATTTTTCTCAGAAAGTAGGGTCATGGTTTAATCCAATAAAGAACCTTTAAGAAATCAATGTGGTGATTGAGTATAAAGCTCATTCATGAAACTGTAAGCAGAATGAGATGTCAACAAATATTCCATCAGAATGTTGGTTTGTCAGAAACCATGCAGTGTACAGGAACCTCCCTATAGCAACTAAAGAGAACTTTCTACATAGTACAGCTAATCTCAACATCAGGGTGACATACAGTTTGGGCACAAGCAGACACATAATGACAAGGTTAAAACTATATCCCAGTGTTCTCTGTATCCTTCCATAACCATGCCTCAATGTAGGAGATTATAAATACACTAATGGATTGAGGCAATTTTTTTATTTATTTTTGTCAGACATGGGTTGATTATTATGTCATGAAAGTCTCCTATTAGCTTATAAATCTTCTGACTACTGGTCCTATATCTGTTAAAAGTGAGGTACTGAAATTTCCAGTTTCAGGTCTATCAATTTTTGCTTCTTATATTTTGGAGCTCTGTTGTTAGGTGTACATATATTAGTAATTGCTATTTCTGATTATTTATTCTTTTATTATAGCAATGTGCTATTTTTGTAGTTCTGGTAATTTCTGTCTTAAAGGTTATTATAATACTTATAAATTCTCAGTAGGTGTTTTTTGAGTACAATTAAAGTAACATATTTCTTTGAGTTACATCTAATACTAATTTTGAACCTAAAGTATGCAGTCTATAGATAGTATATAATAAAACTATATTTGATAAAACCTCTTATTTCTTGTCTTTTGGGGGGGTATTTTAAACAGTTAGTTTATTTACTAATAAATTAGGACATATTCACTCTGTTACTATTTTTCCTGTATGGTTTTCTTCCTTTCTCTTTGATACTCCATCAGTTTTACATCTAAGTTGGTATTTTCTGGAGTATCATTGTAAGTATTCACCTTACTATATTTTTATGATGTAACATTGGTGTTATAATTAACAATTTACCTTAATGATTTTTGACTCAATATTAATTTGAAAATTATGCAGAGTTCCAATATTACCTTTATTATCCTTTTATCTGATATTATTGTCATAAAATTTTTAACTTTTTACCCTATAAGGCAAATAATACAATTTTCTAACCATCATCTTATATAGTTTTCCCTTAAAAAACAACATGTTAAAAATGGACTCATTACTTTTTTATTTACACATGTAATTGCACTCACTGGTACTCTTCTCCTCATAGATTTGTTCCTGACAGTTGTCCTTTTGCTTGGTTCAAACTGAACCATTAAGCTGGTGCTAGCAATACATACTCTTAAAGATGGTATGTATTTTCTATTTTATTCTTCTATTTTGACGCTACATATAGAATTTTGCTGCACAAACAATTATTGGATGGTGATATTTTCCTGTTAGCACTTTGAATTTCTGCCTCTAAGCTATGGGCTCTGTTGAGAACTATTACTTTTTGAAAGCTTGCATTTGATGGTTCACTTTTCCTTGATGGTTTTAAGATTCTATCTTTCTCATCAACATTTGCATCCTGGTATAGATTTCTTTAATAAAGTCCCACATAGAGTTCTTCGATGTGTAGAGAAAAACTCCAGATAACATTTTCAAAATCCAGCCATTATTTCTTCAAATAATCCTTTCTGCTTGCTCTGTCTTTTGTATTTGTTTCTAGAATTTTCATTTAAACTCTAATACTTATGCCTCTAACACTTTTTGTCCAATATATTCTGTGTTCATTATCTCTATTTTTCTAACTCTAAATTTGCATGTACTTTAGTGTCTACAATTTCAAATATGTTTTTATCCCTCCAGGAAACTATTCTTCCCAATTAATTTACTTGAAAATTCTTAAATGTTTCTTTAAGTCCTTTAAAAATAGCATACTGCTGTTGTCTTGTTTTATGAAAATTCACTTGAATATTCTGTTACTTTCTTTGACACTTTAGGCATATTTGTCTATTTCTTTGTACATTAAAAAAAAAAACAGATAAGCTTGCCACTAATTCAACCAAGCCTATCTCTTGGCAAGAAAAAACCCATTGCTTCAACTGTAGACAGAATGCTGTCCAAAAAGGACAAAACTTGGAAGCAGGTAAGTCGACAGCCTAGCTCTGCCAAGACAGGGTAGCCAAGTCCTTCATAATTCCTGCTCTACAATCAATGTCTGTCAGAGAAACAGGGCCAAATGCCTAAGATTGATGCTGTAATGTATGGAGAGAAAATGGGAACTGTCCAGGCAGCCACTGATATGTCATTTCTTAGTTTTGGAAGCTGCGGGCCCTGTACTTCCTATATAATCAGATATATTTATCCCTCTCAGGTCTCTGAGGTGGTTGAAGACTAGATAGCTAGAGTCTCATAGTTAAATTTTGAGTTGTTTAGGAATCAAGAGGGTGTTCTGGATCTAACAAGATGTTTGTAAAATTGTGAGGCAAGTTAGTATGAAAGCTGAGTTAGATATAGAACTTTAAACTCATGGAGATGGTTAGATAGTAGAATGTTAAAGTCAAGTGCCAAATACATCTGGACTGGACATTGGGAATGTATGCTAAGCCATATAACTCTCATAATTGTGGCCTATTTATTTCAGTTGTTTTGTATTGTAATTATTGTTAAAAGATAAAGAACCATTTGTTGGACTGAAAGGGGGAGCTGTTGAGGGGAAAAAGGTATTCCTTAAACTAAAAAAAAAAAAAAAAAGGGTAGAGGATGGG
>CAJQZJ010004824.1:4691219-4707565 GCA_907164525.1 Lophiomys imhausi
AGAGAGAGAGAGAGAGAGAGAGAGAGAGAGAGAGAGAGAGAGAATTATAATTAAAGAGTAGGAGATCCTGGATTTGAAAATGAGAAGGAAGGACTTGGTTAAAATTGGAGGGAAGACAAGAAGGGAAGAATGATGTAAGAACAATACTCATGTAAAAATTGTTCAAAATAATTAACTAATTAAATGAATGAATGAATGTATGATGGTATACCACCCTTGTTATATGTTTGAGTAAATATATTAAACAATTCAATTTATCCTTTATAGCAGACAGTCAAGGGCTTATTGTTCCACCAGAGTCTAGATGGCATGAACATATGGTGAGCCAGTGGAAAACTGCAAACATGCTACCTAACATAACAGGTACTAAATCTATGAATTTGAGAGAAGCTGCTATCCCATCAGTTTTATGATACATGCATCCTAATACCATTTTAAAACACAAGAGATATATGAAATGCAATTTTCCCCAAAACTGGAATTATCTGTCCTTTTATTGTTAAGGTAAAAATACAGGGTTGTTTCTTAAGCTTTCTCGCAGTATAATTTTAAAAAAGCTGATTTTATGTTATGCCTCCATTCTATTCTAAGACCTAATATTTTCAACTATATATAAGTTTCATAACAATTTAAAGAAAACTTCAAGAGTTTTACAGTTCAAAGTAGTCGTGAAATCTTCCCAAGAATAATTTCACACTTAAAATGTTATTTACATAGTAATATAATACACACATTAATATAAGTAGTTTTAATTCTTTCTTTTTTCATCAATATAAACTTTGAAGGCATAACTGTAAAATTTTAGGGCTCTTGATTTCTGCTTTATTATATATATATTTAATTGTGTCAGTAAGTTCATCATGTCTAGCTGATACTTTAATATTTTTTTCTTACTATTACATGAGGAAAGCTATAAGATGTTTCTTATACTGTATCATTTCCACAGCCTCTCTTATATTCAATTGTTCTCAATCTTTGACCATAATAGTTTTCACATCTTATTCAAGTCTAAGAGTTGAATATATGATTCTTTTAATGAGTAGAGTAGTTGTTATGCTGTCTAGAATTGATTACTATATGCAATCAATAGACTACTGTATACATGGTAAGAAAATAGAGAAATTATTTTATATTAATTTTATTTAGATTCAATAATCACTGAAATACACTATAGTGAAACATTTGTATATTTTATCATTAAGCCATATACACCTAATTAAAAAGATTTGAGCTAGTGATACTTTCCTATGTTTTGACAGTGCCCTTTTTAGAAGTATGTAAGAGTAAAACTGCAAATATTTTAATGTGCTCATTATCTAAGCAATAAGAAAAACTCAAAACCACAAAGCTTCCTGTTCAGATTTTATAGATTTCTAAACCTAGAACAGTGTTATTTTCCTTCCAGTTCCTTGGAACTTGAAGTGAACGCAGTAATTGCATGGTACTTGGTGTCAAAGACAGCCAGATATACCTGCCAGTCAGCCTTTCTTTTCTTTATTAAACTTCAAGCAGAGAGAATTACCCAAAGTCTTTTCTCCAATCACTCTTGGGATATTTTCTGCCCATGCATTAGGTTTGCGGTAAAATTGCAGGTGCAGGCATTCTCTGGGTGTTCTCTTCTCCTTCGGAGCCTGTGATTATAGCTGGCCTTAGACTTTACTCAATCATATTAGAATAGGTTAAATTATACTATCGAATAGCCTAACAGTGAGTTCATGGGCTTCGCACAATAGCGCTCTATTGCTTGACCTACCCTGGGTTTAAAATGGATTTCCAACTGAACTTTCCTTTTTCAAAGCAACATTTTACTTTGCCAGTTTTTCTAATCTTTTTCAATTTATATCTTGTCCACTAAATTTAGAATTTCGTTCCACATTTTAATTCGTAAATTACTACTGTATCCTACTTTGGTAATATTCAAATATATTACCTAAGTGATGTGGGAGATCTTTTCTGGTTTCATAATTCCAGAATTTCCAGAGCATTTTATGCTAATTTTCTTGGCTTGTGGTGAGCCATTGCTTTACTTCTAATGTTTAATTTTCAGATAATTCGTTAAAGGCTCACTCTAAGGCTAGGTTCTGCTTCTCAGGTTGATGCAGAGATTTTTCTTCAAATATATTTGACTTTTGAATTGAATTTTGTTAACGTAAAAGTTTACAGTATATATAAAGCTACATTCAGTTAAAGAACCAAAGGATATATCATAAGACCATTTATGGTGATTTGTTAAATGATTCCACAAAAATTCTTAACAAAAAAAAAATGTTAACAGTAAAGTCTTCTATGGATGGGGAAACCCAAGAGAGAAATTAATGCAACATTCCAAAAAGTAGACTATCAAAGTTTTCAATGACACTTTTAGTATCATTTTGATCATTGGCAAGTTTTTATACCCAAAACTATTTTCTGGATTTGTATCCTATTGTTGGGTACAACTATCCACTAGAAATTATGTTCCTGGTGGTATTCAAGCATTTTCATAAATAAACTGAAATATAATTTAATTACATTATAGTATTAGAGAAATAATCAAAAGACAATGTTTCTTAAAGATGTATTTTAAGTTACATTTTTATGTAATTTATCTATAAAACTTCATATTTGATTTTCTTTCCTTAGGAGAAGTATCTGTTACCTCATTATTTGTATTAACCATGAGTGCCAGTTTTCTAATGAAGAAGTCAATAAAACTTTGTATGAAATATTTTCCTTCTTTCCTCCTAGGTCAACTTAGTCCTCAAGTTCTTTTTTACTAAACTTCCTACTCAGTCATTATTCCATTGTTTGTCAACACTGAAAAATGCTAGTTTGATTCTATAGTATAGAAGGTTAAAAAAACATAAATATGACAAATCAATAAGGTTGAATCACTACTTTCAGGATACTCCAAAGGGAAAAGTGTGTCAAATTACATGTTAATACACGTGTAAACATGAGCGTGTATGTTTCCTGAAATAAATCCTCTTAGCCAAACCTGATGTGTGGTAAGGTTTATCTATGTGGAATCAATGGAAGAAATTAGCATAAAGTAGAAGATATTTCACAAGCAAAGAACTTGAGGTACAACACCTATTAAATATTCTCACTCAAATTTTCTTTGTGTTACATGCATGGCCCCTGAAACATATTTGATTTTAGAAAGAACAAAAATGAAACTCAGAAAAACGAATACAAGTATAGTGAACAGAAGGTAATCATGAATACTGAACAAAGAGAATTGATAGAATAGCCATAGCAAACATACAAGCAAAATAACCCATTAGATACCCCTCTTAAATTTCTGTCTCTTATTCTCTTGATAGGTACATATATGATAGACTAATAGATGATAGCATCATAAATTTGTAGAAACACACTCATAGTTGTTAAAATGTAATAAATTAGGAAAATAGCATCATTCTACTGGTATGGATACTCTATGAAAGATTTTTCACTAAAAGGCAAAAGTTTTTTGGTGAGATCACAGGATAAAAATATATGACACACTGAGATTTCATGGTCACTTTCCTACACTTGGTTTGTAGTGACTACTGTTTTGATTTGGAAAGTCTCTATAATTAAGGCACCTTACCTTCAGACATTTCTAACATCATGTTTATTATTTTATTCATAGAGAATAATTTTCTGCACGAAAGCAGTAATGCAAAAGTATCTTATCACATCCTCTATTCTGTCTAAACATCTTTCCTTCCTTTTGGTAAAATGGAGGGGAAACAGAGAATGAAGGACAGCAAGTGAATAGCGATCATTTGTTTGTTTCTGAAACATATTTTCAACTGTTCTTTTCCTGGTCAGGACATACTTGGCAAGGATATCAGTGATGGAGAGCTAGTGTTTTATGACATGAGAGTAGAGACAGCAGGAATAGAAACATCTTGTACTCAAGGAAAGACTCAAGGAAGCAGAACGGATTGAAGAGAGCACGAATAAATATGTGTGTTCATTTTGAAAAAGCATTGTTTTTCAGTGAAAAAAAATCTAATTAATTAATATCGTGGGAGTTATTAGAAATTCACTGGAACAGATATAATCTTACCTAATACAAAGATTAAAAAGTCAAAATTACTTAAACATTTTAAATTGGAATATCAGACAACAAAGAGATTATAAAACTGGAAATACAATATCTTAATATTCTTTTTAAAACATGACATCAGTATACCACAATAAACAAATCTTTTATAAGAATAAGTAAAATGTCTGAAGTGGTGGCTCAGCAGTTTAGAGCATGTTTTGCTCTTGCAGAGAATCTTCATTGAATTCCCAACATCCACATGGTGGTTCATAACCATTTGTAACTCCAGTTCCAGAGGAGTCAATGCCCTCTTATGGAGTCTGCATGCACCAGGAACAGATGTTCTTCACATATACACATGCAGTCAAAACAGTCAAACACATAAAATAGAAATAGAACTTAAAATTTTCAAATGGGAATAAATGAGAAAGATGCGCCTGGCATGTATTCACTTATAACTGGATTTTACCCATATAGTACAGGATAATTACCCTACAACCAACAGTCAGAAAGGAATAGAAACATGGATTTTGTTACCTGTTAATGGGGACACTTTGCCCTACTGGAGCTACCATGTTAGAGGCCCCCAGTGTTAGAGGAAACCTTTAGCCTGCATATGACTGCTGAACTAAGAGGAGCTGATATGTAGGGGCACCCCACACCAGATTAATAGGATAGGAGGGAGATGAGGTAGAGGGTGGGAAGGTGGGACCGAGAAGGGTGGAAGGAGGGGGATGTGAGGGAGATGTAACTTGAAGTAATAAATAAACATAATTTTTTAAAAAATCTGCATAACCCACAGAGGAAGATTAAGGAAAATCAGTGGAAAACTTTTAGAATGAAGAAAAACGTTCAAAGTTTTGTCATTAAAACAATAAACAACCAAGCAAACAAATGAACAAATATGTATTTAATGTCTTTTTTTTTTTTTTTTTGGTTTTTCGAGACAGGGTTTCTCTGTATATCCTTTAGCTGTCGTGGACTCACTCTGTAGACCAGGCTGGCCTCGAACTCACAGAGATCCACCTGCCTCTGCCTCCCGAGTGCTGGGATTAAAGGTGTGCGCCACCATGCCCGGCTGTATTTAATGTCTTATATTTCTCTTCCCAACACACAGGGGCAGAAAAGAAACAAAACTCAGAATGTTTGCTAATTGTTCTTAAGGAAATAGCCATTCTTATATAGGTATACCTCACTTTATTATACTTTGCTGTGCAGGCTTGTTCCAGCCTTGATTTCAACTACTCTTTGACACTATTTTCCAGTGTACACAGGGCTGCAGTCATTTTCTAATAATAATGGTATTTTTAATTAAAAATATTCATTATTTTAGACAATTCTATTACTCACTTAATAGGCAGTGCAAAACTCCAAGAATGTGTGTTACCAACTTCATGTAGATGGTTACTCTATGGAAGTTGAGGTTTAATGTACAAACTTCTCCAAGACATACCTTTGCTTTACCGATGTAGGAAAATTGACTTGGCTTGTATGAAGATCATTTCCATGGTCACGTTACATTAAATCTCCACTGCTGTGCACTCATTCTAGCTCATGAATGTGGACATGGCAGTACATGTAATATCTGCACTGTGGTGTTGAAAGGTATCCAACACCGAGGACATATGGAAAGAAAGCCTCTGTACAAAATGATCATCTATCATAGAACAAAGGAGATGTGGCATGAATGTTCAGATGTTCAAATTCTCAAGGACCAATGAAAAAGGAGGAGGCTGAAATGATGACTCCCATGCTCATGAAGGGTAGAATGGTAATATTTACATCAACATCAAATGTTGCAACAACATTTCTGTTATGGATAAATACATCCTACAAAGACACAATTGAATTCAAACATAGGACACAAAAACTTCAATTTTCAAGTGTATTTTCCTTTGCTTTTACCGCATGTTTTGCATTTCTTTTTTCCTTAAGAATATTACTTAAGGATATTAAGAAATATTTAAAGAAATATTTCTTAAGAATGCCTTCCTACAGATCCTTTAGCAAGTAGTGAGGGCAGTCTCAGTCATGGACTATGTTGCCTGCTAGGGGGACACTTTACCCTAACTGAACTGCCATGTTGAGCCCCAGAACAAGAGGAAACTCTTAGCACTCATGTGACTGATGAACTTAGGGGGGCTGATATGTGGGGGCTTCGCTCACCCAAGTAGGATGGGAGGAAGAGGGAGTAGAGGGTGGGGGGCCAGGACTGGGAGGGGGCTATGATTGAGATGTAACTTGAATTAATAAATAAATGTTTTTAAAGAAAAAAATAAGTTTTATTATTTTATTATTTTGTGAATTTCAAATCATGCACCAAGTTTTCTCTCATCTCCCACCTCCCCTCAAATCCAACCTCCACCCTTGAAACCTCTACCAATATTTAAAAAGAAAATCTCATTGTGGAAGCTGTAGTGTGTTCCACAAAATTCCCTTTTGTCTATATACTTTTTTGCTTGCAAATGTTCTTTATAATGACTCCTTGGTCTGGTACGAGGCCTCTGGCTTCTGTTATTTTGTCAATACTGGAAACTCATTGGGATTCCTCTCAGATATCCTGTTGTTGTCTAGTGTCATGGAGTTTTGAGTCTATAGAACTGGCCTCTTCATGTACTCCAGCAGTTCATCCATGGGGTGTATGTTGGGGTGAGTCTGCAACCACCACATTCAGTGCCAGTTCTACTCTGATACCCAAGTGATGTGTAGGGTCTGCTCTCTGGAGTACTGGAGCAAGAAATAGGCTAGACCAGCTCTCCTGCTCTCATGACCCCATCAGGGCCAACTTTCCTGCCAGCTACCTATGGTGAAGGTATCAGAGAGAGAGGAGGGAAGCTCTCTCTCTCACCAAAACCACCAAAATGCCGACAAAAGGTAGGGTTGGCTCTCCCACACTCACACCCTTGGGGACTACTCACCCACAACCCCTACATCCAGGGCCAGTTGTACTGTGCCCTACAGGCAAGGATTTGTGTTTTTTATAACTCAACTATTTCAAGTATAGAAATATATTTTATAAATTTTGCCTACCTGTGCCACCATCATGGTAAATTTGTATTAATGCATTTCTATCTCTACTAATCCCATTACCATCATCCTCTCACAAGTTGCCATTCATATACTGCCCAACAATTGTCTTTTCTCCATATTTTATGCCCATGGAATCATACAATGTATCTTGGCATTCAACATGAATAGGGATCACCTAAGCTCCATGTTGAATGCAGATTTGTTAGGTCTGGAAGACACATGAAAATCTACACTTCCCCTCCAGCTGCCACAGGATGATGCAGGATCACATGTTTCGCTCTAGAAGATCCATCCCTAGGATGCTCCTAATTCCTACATAGAGCAAACTATAAGGACCAGTGCTGCAAGCTTTTCTGCCTTGGTTCCGTTTTTAACAATGGATATTTGTGTTCCTGTAAGAACCTCCTCAGCTTTAAAAACTAGGTAACAGGCAAGTGATAACCATATTCAGTAAGAGCAAGAACTTTCTCTCAATTATAGTATATGAACTTCTTCTCCTCACCTTTATAGCTTCCTTGAGTTTTTTTGACTTGTATTGTCTTTTAATTTTGAGACCAGATAAATCATAAAATAATTGGAAGAGGGGATGGGAAGCCAATTTCATAGAGATAAGAGCCTTGGGAAATAGAGAAATAAAATACTTGAAGGAAAAATAAGGCCAAATAAATCCCTGGGAACTTTGGGAGATGCATTACTATTAGAGGCTCAGGCTGTTCTAACTTGGGTACTGCAGAAAAACATAAAGTATTTCATGCATCTTCACTCCAGTCTGGAAAACTTTTTGCAAACTCTTTTCCATCCAATTATTTATTAACAGTTGCCAATAAATTTACATTCTCTGATGAATATTTCCATACAGTGTCTGGCATAAGCCACTAAGTCAGCCATTTTCCATTACTATGCATATCTATTTGGGGCATGAAGAATGTATCTAAGTTATTAAACTACAATCATTTAGTTTCCTACCAAGCAGCACCTGCTACTCAGCATAAGTTAAGAAAGTATGATATTGATGTCCAACATACTTTGCCTTAACTGAGAGCAATCTAAGGCAATCAGTTTATTAAATGTGAACTTGTCATAGTCTCTGGTTCAATTTTATTACCTTTCCAGAACAGTGAATATGTTAATTTCTGTATTAATTTTTTAAAACATTCTGTATTTAAATCCAAAATGATAATCAAATCAAAAGTGAAACATTTGGTTTTGGGGTGCTTCATAAAATTCTTATTTTTAAAATTTTTATTTGAAATTCCAAGCTACAAAAATGAATGATCACAGGACTGTGAGAAGTTTCCGAGAAATACACAAAGCAGCGAGTGTAACATGTATTTCTATTTTCTATTCTCTGTTGCTGTAGTGAGTGTATCCTTACTCAAATCACCAACTAGCTAAACAATACTAAGTCGTCTTTGCAAGACAAGGTGAATTTTACAAATCAAAGATTCAATATTTTCTCTCATCACCTTCACACGTAAATTCAGTTTTTCCCTAGGAAACTACTTTCATCTTTGACCAACATATCTGTAAAAATAATTGTATGTACAGAAATTCTGTACATATAAGTCATCATGATATTTATATAATAAAATATTAGAAACAATTTAAATGTCAAATAGTATAATGATTATAAAACTAATGAAATCCATTTGGCTGCAAATTGCATGATTTTCTTTTTTCTGATAGCTGAGTAGTATTCCATTGTGTAGATGTACCACAGTTTTTTAATCCATTCTTCAGTTGATGACATCTGGGTTGTTTCCAGTTTCTAGCTATTACAAATAAGGCTGCTATGAACATAGATGAGGAAACCTCCTTATGATTCCATGAGGAGACATTTGGATGTATACCCAGAAGTGGTATGGCTGGGTCCAGAGGCAAAGTTATTCCAAGTTTTCTAAGATATCTCCAGACTGACCTCCATAGTGGTTGTACAAGCCTGCACTCCCACCAGCAATGGAGGAAGGTTCCCCTTTCTCCACACCCTTGCCAGTATGTGCTGTCATTTGAGCTTTTAATGGAACTAGAGAAGCTCATCCTGAGTGAGCTAACCCAGACTCAGAAGGATGCACATGGCATCTATTCAATTATAGTCAGATTTTAGCTATATAGTACAGGATATCTATACTACAACCAATGCACCAAAGGGAACATGGACATAGACTTTTTTTTTCTTTTTGGTTTTTGTTTGTGTGTGTGTGTGTATTTTTTTTAGTTTTCTCTCCCTGGTAATGAGACCCTTTTCACTGGTTGTACTGCCTTGTAGGGCCCCAGCGTATGAGGAGGCTTTTGGCCCTCATATGACTTCTGAACCAGGGTGGGGGACTGTTATGTAGGGACACTCCACTCCAGAGGAGTGGGATGGAAGGGTTAGGGGGTAGAGGGTGGGAGGGCGGGGCTGGGAAGGGGGGAAAGGGGACAATATAATGGAGATGTAACCTGAAGCAACAAATAAATAAACTTATAAAAAGAAAAATAATAAGAATTAGAAGACAAAAAACTAATGAAATAAAACTAGAACTGAAAGAGAATCATCAATGTAATTAGTAACTGTGAGTAATTAATGTTAATCTCAAATTTTCATCATATTTACATTAGCTTTATGAATTTTAAACATATTAAGAAACAGTCAAACCTTTAAGCTATGGCTAATGAAAATTGTTAAATATGCTCTCTAGCTTTTCATATAGGTTTGTAAAAGATTACATGATCTCCAGTTTTCTATTCTATTTATGCATACCAGAACTTGTCTACTCTAGCTATTTTTCATTTCAATATCAATGATAACCAGACCAGAGTGTTCCAGGCTTTGTGAATGCACTGTATGACAGACTACTTGGAAGGTATCAGTAAATTGAATCTAGACTCATGACATTTCTCACAACATATCTCCATGTGTTTCTCAGAATCTTTCTTGTAATGTCAGTAGCAGAATGAACAGCCAGCCAGCTGATCCTACAAAAAAAAAATTCTCAAGTGATATTAAGTGCAATTTCTAAAGTAAAAATATCTAACAGTTAGCTCTCTAATGATAATGATTGAATTAATTCTAATCCAAGTGAAGTGTCTATGTAGTGAAGTAAGTCCCTCTACGGTAAAATAAGTCTATAATAAGTCTAAATGTCCTGGTCACCAGACAATTCTAGAAGAAAAGGGTGGAGAACAGTGGATTCAATGTAAAGTTGTGCTCTCTGCTTACAATTCTCATGTCCTAGAAGCTGCGAAGACTGTTAACGGGTTCATGGGTAGACATGGCCAGGTGTCAAGACCCAGGCATTTGGTGGAACATTCTTCCCCATGTTTCAGTGAATCTCTTTTCTTATGAGATTAGCATCCAAATCAGTGCAGGTGTATTACAATGGACTACTTTTCACTGCACGAGTGAACTTTACCCAAAACACTGAAAATTGCCCACTCCAAGGAGAGATGGTATTCAGTCACAGACTGTCTCATACCTAAACTACAAGCCCTCTTACAGGGCTCCAGCCTACAGACCTATTCCATATACTGCAGACTTTTCTCTCTCCATAACTGCATGATCAAACAACTTAAATTGTTCTTCAATACATTCCCTTTACTTCCCTTTCTTCTCTTCCCCTCCTCTCTTTTTCTCTTTTTCTAGTCCTTTAATTCCCACTTCCTAATCTCTCTCTCTCCCTCTAAACATCACACACACACACACACACACACACACACACACACACACACACACACCAATATTTAAGTGCATTTGTATTGAAGTTATTTTCAGTGATACCTGTCAGGGCAAAGGGCCTCTGAGTAATCTAAAAGCTCTGTGGTTAAGACCAGTATAACACTGCTGTTCATGTTGCTTTCTTTCTGATTAAAATGAATATTTAAAATAGTCTTAAATTTAAACAAGAAAAAAAATCAATTTCCACAATGTATTAATAATAGGTTTATATTCAGCATTTTCATTTGTACCGTTATATATCTTTAATGAAAAATATACATTAAATTAGAAAAAATACATCAAAATCAATGTGTCTAATTTAATGAAATTAAATAATATGATTTCCATTTTTGCATCTTTCCATATTATTTATATAATAGCTATTCAGAAACTCCTTTTCCCTATTTAAAATATGTTACATGTTCAAGAAGATAAGCCTCCTTTATTGCCAGATTTTTTTCTTTTCATAATGATGTAGATCCTATATGTATTATTTTGTTACATTCATAGGTTATTTGGGTTTTCACAGTGTTTCAGCATGTAGATTATGAAGACAATAGAATAGCTCATCCAAAAAATAACTCTGTGGGACTGGCACAGTCCCTTCTCTACAGTGAAGTAACTGGACTTTAATGAAAGAGTTAAGAGTTAATGTAATTTCACCATTGTCAATTAAGATGTCATTTTTGCCTTTAAAAGAGGGATTCCTAATAAACTCTTGCAAGTCTACCTGACTTCCATTGACCAATAACTTGCTCCCCCTGGTGGTGTGGGTAATCTCTGTTAGTCAAATATACATATTTAATTTATAATTTGCTTTGTTTTCTTAAGATATTTGAAGACTGAGGTCTCAGCATCATACCTTCAGAGGAATATGAAATGGTGAGAAACTTATTGATGGGATATGAAGTCTACTGATTTGTAAAGAACATCCTGGAGTCATTTATATTTCAGAAATTTCAATATTATATTTCATAAAACGATTATTTTATATTTATAAGAGTTACCATGAGGAGGTGTGATGAATTGCTCTCTTATCATAAACATCTACTGAGATAGACTAAAACCAAGAATGTTGGGAGACAAGACTGGCTGTATATCCTGAGATCATATTGCTATTTCCTATTTCACTGAATATCGCTAGAGCATAAGCATTTTCTCTTGAAATTAGTGAGTACTTCTGACATAAATGCAATGCAGGTGAAAAAGAATTAGATTAATGAAAGTAGCACTTACTGAATCTAGTCTTCCAACGTAAGGTATAGCATTAAATATAAATGGCTTTATTCCTAAAGGTCATTAAAAATAAATGACCTTTCCTGATTTGACAGCACATAAATACCTCAAATGGTTAATGGTGGGAGCATGCAAGTTAGATTCTGATTCAAAAGCTAAAAATGTGTATTTGTGTCAAGATGTCATCTTGCCTTCCAACTTAAGAAGTCTTCAGTGAAATTCTCAGTAAGGGTAGGGGAGCTGTCTTCCACTGAATGTATGAGCTCCCAGTGTGGACTCAAAATGTTTTACTAGACTCTTCATGCAGGATAAGGCATTCAGAAAAAATTCTGCAACGCATTTCCTCCTCAGATGTCTTATCGGAAAGACTTTGCATTTTTTAAGCCTCCTTATCTGTCAGAGTCCAGAGAAAAGACGATTCACTCCAGTAAGTTTCAAAAAGCCTACTGAGTATTAGCAATAATGAATCATAAAAAGAGAAAATGGAAAGAAAACTGAGAATAACAGAAGAAAGTGATTTGAGCATTTACATCTGAGATACAAAAAACTTCAGAATTTTGTTGGACTTAAAATATTGTTTCTGTAACCATACTATTAAAATTTTGGAACTATTTAGAATCATAAAGATCTAGGTAATTTTAAGGACATTTTATTCAACAGCAAGCAACAAGGATTTACAATGGTGGTTGCGGGCTTGTCCTGTCAACCTTAGGTCCTTATAGACTGGTATGTACTATAACTACAGAAGCAATAACTAGTAACTTCTGTGTACAAAGAACATTCTAGAAAGTCATCTTTGACATTCTTTTCTAAGGCCTAGGTATGTATGAAGCTCTTCTGTATTGATTTTGAGACATGAGGGAGTCTGGACAGGGGTTAAACCTTTTCCTTTTATGATAGTCCTAACCTTAACAGTGAGCCATCTGGTCTCTGAAATAATACTCTCTGCTCCCTTTAACATGAGGCTTTGTTGTTCATAGTTCTCTTGAGCCAATTAAAACTTGGCATTTTCTACCTCTATAATTAAAATGTAAATTAAAAGATATATTTTGTTTTTACAAACAGCTTAGATTGTTTAATTAATTGAATATTTACTTAGACCTAGGTTTGTACAAAAATAAAGTATCAAAGAGATACTTATGGTAGCAAATGAATTCTGAGCCTGTGTTCCTCATAATGAAAAAAATCCTTTATCTCCATTCTAAAGCAAAGGAAGGAAACTCCAGAGCATACAAATATGCTTATTTTGTAATCTCTAAAGTGATGGATGGTAAGTAGAGAAAGATTCGCCAGTTTCTGTTTGAGGTGAATGTCTCTATTTTCTCATTTTGCCTCTGGCTTGGAAATGCCAACTTTAAAATGTACTTAACAGTGAATGCAGAGACATGTGGTTGCACGTGGTGCTGAGAATAAGTGCCTTAGGACTGAATGCTCAGTCTTAAGTAAGGCATCGTCATCCTCTCTAAGACTCAGGGAACACTGAGGAAGAGGGCCCAAACAAAATTTGAAAGTGGAAAGGTAAGAGGAGAAGCTCAAAACATATGCTATCATTTACAGAGGATATAGCAACAGCCATCTCTGAGTTAAGGCAGCTGCAACCACTGTCTTCATTAGGGTTTTCTATTGATGTAATAAAACACTGACCAAAAGAAACTTGGGAAGAAAGGGTTCACTTTACTATAATTCCATATCACACTCCATCATCATCAAAAAAAAAAAATTCAGGTCAGGAACTGAAACAGAAATCATGCAGGAGTGGTACTTTCTGACTTTTTCCTCTTAATTTGCCCACCTTGCATCTTTATATACCTCAGAACCACCTATCCAGAGTTGATCCCACCCACAGTGTACTAAGCCCTCCCAAATGAGCCATTAATCAAGAAAATGCCTGACAGACTTGCCTATAGGTCAATGTGTTAGAACTATTTTTGTAGTTCTGTGTATCAATGTAGATTCCCTATTACAAATGCCTATAGCTTGTTTTAAATTGACAACAAAACAAACAAACAAACAAAAAACCACCATCAACAACAAACAAACAAAACAGCCAGGATGCTTTCATTGAACTGTCACACAAATAGGAGAATGAGTAGATAAAATTGTCAGGTGTGTAGATGGAGGGGATTTTCTACTGGTAGATTGAAGCAGAGGAAGGGTAATTGCTTCCATTGTGTAGTCACGAAGATAGACTCCAGAAGATAGCTTAATTTAATGGTTATTCAGTTGGGTCTGGTTAGACTAAATCAGTATCAAAACAAATATAAAACCATGAATGTGGGAACACCGATAAAGAGGAGGGAGCTTGATAAGGATGGGAGAGAGGTGAGAAAGAGTACGGTAAGTGTTCAGAATGTATTAGACACATCTATGAAACTGTCAAAGAACAAAATTGATCAATAAAAAAGTACTTAGCTTTCAGATAGCATGGATAATGAAAATGGCTACAATGAATACATTTATGGAAACCATAAACTTTTGAGCACTCTGTTTTTATCTGTTCACTGAGTAATTGATGGGGAGTTTCTTTGCATTCTGTGGCCCAACTGAGACATACGGAGGAAAGGTGAACAAAGAAAAGCAGAGAAGGTACTTGAGAGGTGACCTTGCAGAAAGCTTGATGCTATTGCACAAGGACACAGTTCTTAAAGGTGATGATGGGAAGGAAGAAAACACAACACTTATTTTCCAGAATGGAAAGGCAAATGATGATCTGTTAGTGGTTTTTCCAATGGTGTGTTTTCAAGTTTTCACCACTTAATCATAGCTGAACCTCTTATACATACAAAACACAATGGCACACTTAAATTTTAGCCATTAGAAAGATGGATGCTGTTTAGGTGGTGAGAGCAGTGAAAGATAAAGAAACAATTATATGATGCTTATGGCATGGAAAATAAACTATTCCCAGCAATCGCTGATAGTAATTATTATAGAAACTGAAAGATAAAACACTAACTTTAAAATTAGGAAATGAGGTAAATAATGTTGGAATTTGATAATGTCATCGAACTTACCTGGAAAATAAAACTATTGCCACAATATAAATTAGGCTGTTAAACATGGAGAATAGGATTCGGTCAGTATCTTCAATGTGATACATTGCACCCCAGAACATCTCATTAAATACACTGAATTGATAAAGTGCTTTAACAACCTTATGTTTTTTTGTTTTCCGATTTAAATTCAGTCCTATAAAGCAGAAGCAGAGACTAACTGAAGCCCAAAGGAGAGTGAAAAGTGAGGATACATTTTTCCTCAGGACTCAGAATATATTTGTTTTTTGGGGGGAGGTTGTTTGTTTGTTTGTTTTTGTTTTTGTTTTTTTTTTTTGTACAAGTTACTTCATTGGGCTTTTAGGCCACAGTTTTCTTAAGAGAAAACAAGGGCTGGAGGTTTTCTTTCCTTTAGAAGTCTACACTTTCATGCTCATATGATAGTTTTGAAAATCCAAATACCTAATTTCTGAAACTTTTATTTTGAAACTTTAATATTAAAGCCAGACATTTGAAAATGTTTGCCAGATGAAATCTGTGTGTGTTTGCTTACAAAATAGCAAATGAGCTATTCAAAGACATTGCTCTTCTTTGCGCTGTGAAGTCCTTGTGTTAGTCATTCCTCGATGTTGTTATCTGTTTTGTACACACACATCCACAGGAACCCTTTAATGTGTTACTTTTTACAAAAGGTTTCTCATGAGCCTCATAAACATCAGCAAGCTCCCAAGAGTCTTTGCTCTCAAGTATGTGATTAGCTTTCTGTCTTTGTAAGCCTTTTTTAAACCTAGCTTTGAATCTTTAGTTTACCTTTTTCCTCCCAGCATTTTAATCACATGGTTCCAGGAAGAATTACCTGTAGGCTGTGCAGAGCAGGTAAAATGTCTTGCTTTGAGGCTTCTGGGAACTAATACCAGTGATCTTGATGATTTATGAAATTCAGCAACTTCATCTGCTTTGAGGATATGAACTCATAACCCCAAATCAGAGCCTGCTCAAATCTTTGGAAAGCCAGAGACTGTGCCCCTGAGACCAGCTCATACTCTTGCCCCCAAGTGTGGTTAAGCCCTTTAGAAAAGCTATTGAGTACCAGAGTGCTACAAGAAGTTCCACCAGCCAGGGAGCAAGCAGCCACACCTTAGGGAGAAATGGGGGAAGTCTACAGAGCTAGTCTGGCTTCCTGCTCATTAACTTTCTCCTTTGTTAGTTTCTCTCTCTCTCTCTCTCTCTCTCTCTCTCTCTCTCTCTCTCTCTCTCTCTCTCTCTCTCTCTCTCCCTCTCCCTCTCCCTCTCCCTCTCCCTCTCCCTCTCCCTCTCCCTCTCCCTCTGGCTTCCTGCTCATTAACTTTCTCCTTTGTTAGTTTCTCTCTCTCTC
>CAJQZJ010004824.1:4707665-4722406 GCA_907164525.1 Lophiomys imhausi
CCCCCCCCCCCCCCCCCTCCCCCCCCCCCCCCTCCCTCGCTCCCTCTCCCTCCCCCTCTCCCTCTCCCTCCTCTCCCTCTCCCTCTCCCTCCCTCCCTCCTTCTCTCTCTCTCTTTCCTCTCTCTGAAACCTTCCTTCTGCCCTCCTCAGGAGATAGTTCCTGTATACAGTTTGTTCAGTTTTAAAGAATGTAGCTTTCTTCGGCAACCATCTTAGCAGGAAATCAGGATCCAATGCAATGTATCATTGCCCTGGAGTAGCTTAGTGTTCTCTCCCTCTGTCTGGAAGAGTTTTATGTTTTCGATCACTCACACAGGGCCATAATTCTCATAGAATGTGTGCATGCTAGGAACTGAGTTCTTTGCCCCTTCTTACTTCCACCTGAAATTTCTTGGGAGGGATTATAACCAAATCACAGTAGCCCAAAGACAAGTGAAAACAATCCACTTACTGCATGTGGGAAATATACCTTCATCTGAACCCGGCCATGCCTCAGAGCTCAAATAACACAACCTCACAGGCTTGGTGCTACTGGCAGGAATAATCTAACACTGGAGTGTATCACATCATCTTCTCTTCTGTACAGATTCCTACATCAATTTTCCTACCTAACTTTTGCTCCTATTTCCTCTTGAAAAAAATTTAATGTATTGCTTCTACAGTTACTTTTTCTATGGTAAATGACACAAAAAAAGCCTCCTGTTTCATCTACTCAGCCCTTTATCAAGTGATCCTTCTGGTTATTGCTTTATTTTGATATTTCTTCTTCTTTTTCCATTAATTTTCCACCTATCTGGGAAATGGGGGTAGCCACTAAAATAGGAAACCTACTCATAAAGTTTTTAATTCCCATTGGTCCCTGTACTCCATGTAGTCCCACATCTAGTACCACATCAGTCATCTATCAAGAGCATCCTGTCTCCAAGGGCATCCCATCTCCATGAGTATCCTGTCTCCTTGTACGGTTTTTGGCTTCACAGTCTCCAAGTAATTTACTCTCACTTATTGAAGAACTAGCACCAAGATCATGACTTTCTTCTTCATTCAATATCTTTCCAATATGTTTTGTTAATTCAGTGAATCTGAGGAGACATCATTTGCTTGATGGGTCCACGGGTTCTTCAACTCTAGTGACTTTCCTACTCACCTTGCCTCATCACCTCCCCCTAAATTTTGTACTGGAGCTTATGGTCAATTCTAAGTGAGTTGGTAGACCAGGGTGAGGTCCATTTCTGAAGTCTTCAGCAGGGAATTCTCATTTGTCTTGCCACCTATCATTCCAAATTTCAATTTGTTTGTTCCTAGTGCAATCATAATGGTAGCCCAATAAACCTAAGTCCTCCTCTCCATAACTTTCCTCAATCCCAGATGAGCTAGCTTTCTTTATTTACCCTACCAAGGGCCATGAGTTTGGCTCCCTCTAGTCTTCATTACATCTACAGCTTTGCTCCATAAACCTCCTGCCCATACTTCAATGAAAACGTCAACAGAGTAACCTGTAAATCCCTCCCATTTACTCATCCACCAGAGTTACTTAAGTGATAATGAAGACAATTCCACATTGTGGCTACATCACACATTCCCAATCTCCAATTTAAATACTTCTATAATTACAAGTATCAGCAACTATAGACATTCTTATGAGTCTCAAATCTTGTTACAACTACATAGGACTTTAATGTTTCAGTTAAGGCACAATATGCCGTAAAAGAAAGTGACCTTATTTTTCAGCTTATTGAGTTTTCACAACCTTGATAGTCGAGCATATACCAATGCCATAACCAAGAAAACAAATATATTAACAACCTTCAAAACCTTTGGTGCTTCCCAGACTCCCATAGTGCTTAATAAAAACAATACAGATCATATTGCATTTTTCTTTTTATTTCTCTAGCTTTTATGCCTTTTTCTTTAAAAAAAGTTAATACATTTCATATTTGTGACTATGGCTTTAGTTCAACACTCTATTTGCTGAAATTCATCCATGCAGTTTAGTGCAGTCTTTCCTATCACTTCACAGCATTGGATTTTACAGTTTGATTATCTATTGTACAATTGACAGAAATTTGGCAAACTTATGATTTGAAAGTATTTAAAATGCACTGTTGTAAAAATTTAGGACAGTTCTTAATTTGTATAGTTAGGAATTTCTGATGAATGTACACTTGATAGTAAAACTTCTGTATGTCAATGTGTAGTATTTATATTATAACATATGCATAAAAAGTGTCAGTTCATCATGACTAGATGGTGACAAAACACTTCCTGAAGTGAATGACCCAAATGATAATATTTGACACATGCCTGATATACTTTGTCTTGCTGCAGTGGTATACGTGTGTTATTTAGGCTCTGTATCCCAATCCCTTAGTAGCTATTTTGGCCAAACTACATTGGCCAGTGGATCCTGATGGAAGGGAGTGGGAGGCAGGAATGACAGTGGGTGATTGAGACTTCAGTGGGCAGGTAAGTACAGGAAGAACAGACTCTTGGGAGGCAGGCTTCGCTGAGCACCTCATTTAATTGGGGGGGGGGGGAATAATGGCTGCTTAAACCTTTAGGGAGTGGATAGAGGCTTTCAAGGTGAATGTACATCACTGGTGGGGGCTAAGGTTCTGGGAATCCCTTATTTGGATGAAGAGGAACACCAGGTGCTTGCTGAGCGTTACCTTTTAAGGAGAGGGGAAGTTTAACCTGTCTGAAACTATATGACCTCCTCCGGAGTGGGCGTACCTCTGCTGGAACATGCAGGCTGGGGGCAGGGGAAGGAGTGGTCTACACTCCTACTACTCTTGAGACTTCTGAGGTTTGACATAACTTGACCCCACTCAACCTTCAGACTAGCACCTCTTGGTTCCAGGGTACCACAGACCCATGTATGTGAACATGCATAATTCATGAAGAATATACTTTTATTTCTCAAAGTTTTCTTTCTTCTTTTCTTCCCTTCCTCTCTTTATTTCTTTGTTTCTTTCTTTCTTTGTTTGTTTCTTTCTTTCTGTCTGTCTGTCTTTTTGGTTTTTGACATGGTCTTCTTGTGTAGCTCAGGTGTCCCAGAACTCACTATGGACAAGAAAGGACTGTGGTTGCTCAGTACTGAGAGGTTTCTGTCTGTTAACTTCTGCCAGTCTAGAGATGATATTGTAGTACTACATTTGATTCTTCTTTTGCATTGACAAATGATCTACACTTTCACATGTTCTTGATAGTTGTGATTAAGCACTTTTTCACAAAGACTGGGTAGATGAGTGTCCTCTCTTTTGATATACATATAGTCTAGTCTTTTCCTTGTATTGCTGCATAGTTGTCTTCTTAGTGATTTGAGGACTTTTCTACATAAACTGACATATATTTTATTTCTCCCACTTTTTATTATCCTTTGATGAAAGTGATTGCTAATGCACTCCAACATTTAATTTTAAGTGATTCATAAGAAACGGGAAATAGTGCTTTCTTCAATGTTGTAACTACCATATCCTTCATTTAATAGAAACACTTTCTCTTTCGTTTATATCTTCATTCCACTTATTACTGACTTTGAGCAAGTTTTTCACGTGTATGTAACTAACTCACCACAATTTAATAAAAATGAACCCCTCCCCCACTGTGTATTAGTATTGTCATTGTCATTCATTACTGATGACAGTATGTGTACATCTGCTTATACTATTCAGTCTACTCCACATAACTGCAATATCAACTTTTCTCTGACTAGAGTCCATTCCATAGCCTGTTTCTGAATCACATGCATTAATATTTGCATGTATATTAAATATTTATGTGTGCATTAAATATTTTTTATCTTCAAATACTTTGTTAATGAGACAATAAACCTGGTTTCATGAAATCACCCCCAGTGAAATAAAGGAATCAAGAATCACCAATCAATAAATATCATAAATATACCTGATGACAAGTGCTACAAAGGATGTAAATATGTGGCAATGATGCTTGAGGGGTTACAAGTGTTCTGCTTGCATAGTGGATAGGAACCATGGTAAGGTGATGAAATTTGAAATCAAATTTCTCAGGAAGACAGAGATTGCCCTAGGAGTAGCCAAGAACACCATTACAGGGGGAAAAACACAAAAGAGGCCAGTAACTCATTGCTGCTTGACCATCAAAAAGAAAATTAGTAGGGAATTAGTGGAAGAAGGTAATTAGTGCTTAACTTCTGATATGAGTTGAGAAAGTCAAACAGGGTTCAACTCATACAGAGATTTTGTGAGGTTATTGGCCAAGTTTGTTTCAAAATATATGTTCAGAAGAAGTCTCCAAAATGTTTGAAATTCATCTGAAAAAATGAATGACAAGTATTTGTAGAAGTAGTTAATTAAATTATTTACTAGTATGTATGTTATATTTAATATTTAATTGGTTGGCAGTGTTAATCCTTTTTTTTTTTTTTGAGACAGGGTTTCTTTGTGTAGCCCTGGCGGTCCTAGACTCACTTTGTAGACCAGGCTGGCCTTGTACTTGCAGAGATCTGCCTGCCTCTGCCTCCTGAGTGCTGGGATTAAAGGCATGTTCCACCATGGCCAGCAATTACAGGCAGGTGTGAACTGCCATGTGGGTGCTTGGATTTGAACCCGGGTGCTTTGGAAGAGCAGACAGTGCTCTTAACCACTGAGCCATCTCTCCAGCTCCAGTGTTAATCCTTAACCTGCCATTACAAATGAGCACACGGAGACCTGATGGATTTTAACAATCCTCGGCCTGGATTGTGCAATCTTAGCCCATGTAAGCTTTCCTGGTTTTGTTTTAATGAAAATGTACTTACCCCTAAGAGTGCTCAATGTCTCCCATTATAGTCACTACTTAAAAACCCAAGTTATGTTGTTAGGTAGTGAGTAGGATGCCTCAGGCTTCATAATACCAGTGCTGTGTATTCCTGAGATTCTTGGAAGTATTGGCTTTGTTGAGCTTGTGGTGAAATCACCAGTTTTTAGAACCACAGGACCTAATTTCCTAAGTAAGGTGTTAATATTCTAACACTACAAATTACAGGGCACAGTAATGCATCTCTCTGTCTAACCCAGTCCCAAAGTAAAACATGGAATAAAATTCCAGAGCTGCTATTCTGAAATGACTGACAGCATTCAGAATAGCTCTAGTAGGCACAAAAGAGAAGATGGAGTTGTCAGTTCATGGAGAAGTGCAGTCTCTGTATTACAACCTGGTACTTTTCTGCTTATCTACTTCAGCAGAAACATCTCACCTTTAGAAACGGGTCATTAGACTTTGCTGTCTGGTGGGTTCTTAGTAAGAACTCTCCTGGAAAATTTCCCACTGGAGACTCCATGCAACACCACACCAACATTTCCCAACTTGCTTTCAACAGTGGCATGAAAATATTCATTCATTTTGGAGTGGTGGATTATTAAGAACTCATGGCTGCTACATGACTTCCCCTGTCTCTCATTGTATTAACCACAAACTCAAACAAGTTTATACAAAGTAATCCTAAATTCACTCAATTAGGAGTCTTCAGCTTTTTTGATCAAGTGCATATGTTTGTAACAATAACTGTATTAAAATAAACACAGTTAATAAAAGAACTCCATTCAAGATCAAAATGCTTTGCTTTCCATTTGTATGAACATTGCATGCATGAATTCATGTTCTATTATTAGTCTATATTTCTAATTCTGATATATGTTTAGAATTAAAGTTATTGTGTCAACATAATGTATAAAAATTTATATTCAGTGGTTAAGTAACCATTCTATCAGACTTGATAGATCATCATTAATTTTGCCATAAAATGTTATTGGTAAAAATAATAAATAAATAATAAATAAATAAAAATCTATAACAGAAGCAGCAATTTCAACTGTATCTTGACTTGAGAGACAAGGAATGGGTTGTTATTTACCGTCTTCAATCCAAGATCATTCTGGAGAATTAACTTTGATCGTTTTTCTATTTGAAGAAGTTTGACATAGTTAAAAGTAGGTAACATATGTTGGGAGTTGGAGGTGCATGCTGGTTGTCTGCATTCAGGAGGATGAGACAGAATGATCACCAGCATTTCCACCCCAGCCTGCAGCTGGGTTCCAAGTTATCGAGGGCTACAAAGTAAAGTCCTATCTCAAATTAACTAAAATGAATCAACATAAAAGTAAAAAAACATAAGTTTTGATGCCACCCAGTGAGATGTGTAGAATATAAAGAACAGCAAAATTCTGAAAGCCAATACCTCACTTCTGTTGTGCCACCATCCCTCTTCCCTGGCAATGTTTATTGCCTGATGGCTTATTCATGAAAAAGAATATGTTTCATAATAATCTAGGGAAGCATCCAGAACCAATTTACATTCTCTAGATCATGTGTGTGTTTATGTATGCATGTGTGCTCATGTTCATGTGCCTGAATAGAGGCTGTTCTATACTTTTTTGTTTTGTTTTCATTTGAGACGAGGTCCCTTACTAATCTAGAACTTACAAAACAGTGAGTTCTTGATGCCTGGCCAGCATGCCCAGGATCTGTTTCTGTATCTGTTCCTTAGTGTGAGAGTTAGAAGCATATGACCACACAGCAGCCTTTTATGTGTGAAATAAGAGACAAATTTCAGGTCCTGATAATTGGAAGACAAATACTTGGCCGAAAGGTTCACCTCCCCACCCGCACCCCTGGTACCCAGCTCACATTTTAAAGGTAAATCAAGCTGAGTTTGTTTGCTTGTTTTTTGTTTGTTTGTTTTGTCTTGTTTTTCATCAAGAAGTGAAAAAGTATCACTTGTAATATTTTTATCTCAAACTGTAGCATAATGTATTTTGGATCTCACTCTGTGCCTGGCCCATTGCAATATCCACTGATTTAAACAGTGAGTGCTTAAGCCACAACACTTTTATTTCTTCCTTACATTTCAGCAGAGTAGGCAAAATCTCCCTCCCTCTGTTATTACACACTTTTTAATCCAATTATAGAAATCCTGTCTGTTCTTATTCTTCTTATATTCAGTGACAACTCATTAAGACTATTTTTAATTCTACAACACAAATTTTATTTAAAAAGAGGCCATTCTAAGTTTTAAACTTATCCCACAATAGTGCCTAACTAGTTCATTAATTAAATAAGGTAAGTTATTGAACTTCAGGAAAATAACTAACATTAGTATTCAAATGATACTGACATCTTAAAGCAAGTCAGGCCTCAAGCTAGTTTTATTTGACGGACAGTTACCTGGTGTTCTCTCTACAGCAATCTATCTATATACTCAAGAGATGCAATGATCATTGTTTTACTACCATTATCTAAAGGAATAAAATATGAATACCATTTTATACATTCCTGCCCTCTAAGAACATTAATATTTAAACATTATTAAATATTCAATAGTTTAATTTCATGGCTAGATTTTTTTTAAAGTCACTGATTCTTAGGTATGCAGAGCATTGAACAGACAGTAGCTGAAATGGAATCATGAATGAGGAGGGAAAAATACTCTGAAATTAGTCACTCCAGTTCTATAATAATACAACATATAAATGAAATACAGTTAATTCAATTTACTTTATGAGTGGTTGCTTAATTTTAGAACAGGCTAGTGGATCCTACACAAAATTGTCAAGGTGTCTGAGAGACTAACAAAGGAAATACGACATCAAGCTCCATGACACTGATGAGAGGAAATAAACATAAGAAAAGGGGACTTTCATCAACAATATCACAGTGGATGTATTACAATCCTTTCTCAGTGAAAAACAATTCCAGATTTAAAAACTGAGATGGTGAAGGCAAATGGTCACCCAGTTATCTTCAGTATCATACTAATATTCTAATTTATGAATCTTGAAAATGTATTCTTTTACAAAAACACCATTAGATTAATATACTAAATATTTCATAAATAAATATATATGAGTGAGTAGAAATATAATTCATGATTTTGTAACACTACATTATGTCTCTTTTTATGGTCTGGGATTTAAAGATTATACTAGATGTAATTTTTCATAAGTGTTTTGAATTATAACAAAATACATTATAGTATTTACACAGTATAATTAGCTTTGGAACCAGGAAAAAGTTTAAGTTAAACTAGTAAGAATAATAGGCATCCTCTCTATGGCATCTTATCAACTAATAATACTTTGTCATACGCTAGGAGTAGGGTCCTGTCTTTTTGTGCTGTGTTTCTTCTGATAATCAAAGTCATTGAACTGTAATTAATTTTACTTCAGAATGTTCAGAAGTAAACAAAGTCACCTGTAATCACAATTGATATTCCTGTGGATTTCAAGGTCATCTTGTTCTTCAGGCTACCTCTATGAAGCATGGTAATGAATCCATACACATTACATTCTACTTTTTGTTAACATTCTATTGTGAACATTTCTTCAGTAATTTAACATTTTCTAAAAATCTCAACTTTGAAATATGTACACTGTTTAATCCTGAAGCTATACTGAAATTACAGACTTTTTCATATTTGTGACTATTATCCCTAATCTAAATCTGCATATTTAAAATTTTTCTAAACATCCAATTTTTCTCCTAAAGTTTTTCAAAAGCTTCTACATTGTTAACTTTCAGAACATGCCTGGGTTATGATTCCAAAGCTTTTACTGCGTAAAAGAAATTTTCATTGCACTCTACTCTTCTGAACAAAGATTGTCATATTATTTTTCATTTCTGACATAGATGGATTTATTTTATTTTAAATTCCTTTTTAAAACACTAAGAAATATGTTTTTTACAAATGTGCTGTCACTGCTTTTGCACTTTCTCTTTTTCTATTTTTGGATAAAAAGTAATTGTGGACATATAAGCCTAGTTACTTGCTAGATTAGCAGATGGAATGATATCTTAAGTAGATAAAGACAAGGTTCATAAACTTAGGAGGGGAAGGTTACATTTAGACCACTTGAGGCTTAGGCATTCAATAGATTAGACTACTTTTTAACGCTGAAAATAAAAACTTCTGCCACAAAATCAAGGTATTAAACCTGGTCACCAGAATTACCCAAAGTTCTTTTTAAACTACTTACTAAATTTTTTTCTTAGGAAAACATATCCAAAACACTAAATGTCATTTTATAATCTTCTGTATCAGAACACCCTAAACTGTTCAAAATTCCTTCCTCTAAGCCACATTTTACATCATTTTCCCTTTAAAACATTTATCTTTTCACATTGTCATTCTCAAAGATATTCTGCAGAGGGGTCAATTTTATAGCTCAGGAATGGAGCACATTGGTGATCCTGGGTATGATCCCATTATGAGAGAAAGAGAGATAGAGAGATAGAGATAGAGAGAGAGAGAGAGAGAGAGAGAGAGAAGAAAAAAAGATTATCAATCCCATGTGAATTCTTCATGTCTACTCTATTACAATCTTTCGTCATCCATTCCATAGTAGTCAATCAAGTGGGTGAGGTTTAGTTTCTGTTTCTTTTCAGCTATAACTGACTACATCTCATACAGTAGCTGCAGTTCCTCCAATTCTTATTGAAAACTTGAACTCAGACTGGTTTCAATTCTCTAGGTATTGGATGATTCAATTATCCATAGCCCCATTGGAAATTCTCATAGAGCTCATAGATTTTAAGTCTCCCATGTTATTGTATATAGCTACAAGATTATTATTTTTTTTTTGTTTTTTTTTCGAGACAGGGTTTCTCTGTGTAGCTCTGGCTGTCCTGGACTCGCTTTGTAGACCAGGCTGGTCTCGAACTCACAGAGATCCGCCTGCCTCTGCCTCCCGAGTGCTGGGATTAAAGGCGTGCGCCACCACCGCCCGGCTCACAAGATTATTTTAAGTAGTGTCTGCATATGCTGTACAAAGTCCTGGGACAGCCCTTCTTCAGATGTCTATGTAATTTCTTGGTCTAAACACCTTGGGATAATGTATGGGGTTCGAGAAGAGAAGAAATAACCTTTTTATCTTTCCTTCATTCATCATGTTTTTATATGTTTATTTATTACTTCAGGTTACATCTCCATTGCTGTTCCCTCCCTCCACCCCTCCAGGTCCCACCCTTTCACCCTTTCCCTCTTCTCCAAGAACTCATAATTCTTTTTCTTTTGAATAATTAGGTCACAATTATGAAAATTATAAGGTATAACATACATTCCCAATGTCCAATCTATACATATTTGGCAACTAATATTAATATTCTATTATCTATGTCCATGAGTTTAAAGTTCTATAGCTAACTCAGTTTCCATCATAAATCGCATTACCAATTTAAAAATATCAATGATAAAGAAGAAGGGACAGATTATTGAATATGTTCTTACATCTCTGTATATTGATACAAAATCAAGATTATATTTGGCCACATTGGTATTGACCTTTGTGTATTGATACAAAATTAAGCTTAACCCTTTTTTAGGTATTGTACCTAGGTAAGCATAAAAATGAAATTTGAAGTTTTGGCCTTTTGATAGCAACTGTCACAAACTGTTTAGGATAATTAAGAAAAGCAAATTATGGCCGGGCGGTGGTGGCGCACGCCTTTAATCCCAGCACTTGGGAGGCAGAGGCAGGCGGATCTTTGTGAGTTCGAGGCCAGCCTGGTCTACAAAGTGAGTCCAGGACAGCCAAGGATACACAGAGAAACCCTGTCTCGAAAAACCAAAAAAAAAAAAAAGAAAAGCAAATTAATAGTTATTCAAATGTATCATTTTGTTAGGTAATAGGGTAGTCTATCACAGTTATTTTCTAAGTTAATCAGAAATCAAGTTGCTAAGAGACAAGCAACATTTGCTATCAAAATATACAGAGATAGATAGGTAGTCTTCAAGAGATCTGTAGAATATGCCATTCAAACATGTTCCCTTAAATCAAGATTTTTTGATATTGAGGCATGTCAGCTCCCGAGAGCACCTATTGTACTCCAAGTAGATGATGAGCATCAAAGAATCTCCGTTTGGAAGTGGTTCCATTAGTGGCAAGCTTGACACTGGGCAAGAAAAATTCCTTGCTTCAACTCCAGACAGAATGCTGTCTGAAAAGGACAAAACTTGGAAGCAGGTAAGTCGACAGCCTAGATCTGCCAAGACAGGGTAGGCAAATCCTTTATAATTCCTGCTTTACAATTAATGTCTCTCAGAGATACTGGGCCAAGAGGCTGAAATAGATGCTCTAATGTCTGAAGAGAAATTGGGGACTGTCCAGACAGCCAATTGTCTGTCATTTCTTAGCTTTGGAAGCTTCTGGCTGTGCAGTTCCATATAATCAGTTATATTTATCCTTCTCAGGTCTTTGATGTGGTTGAAGACTAGATAGTTATAGTCTCATAGTTAAATTTTAAATTTTTTAGGAATTAAAATGCTATTCCAGGCACTGATGAATTTGCTTGTTAACTGGTTTATAATTTTGTAAGAACTTTGTAGGTTCAGTACAAGTTTATTGTTATTATTAGAATGCTACCATATCCATAAGATAATATGAAAATAATTAGTGCATCAATATAAATTGCTATAGTAGGAGATTTTTATTCTACGTAACTTTACTTTTAAGAATATGTTTATTTTCATTCCCTTAACTACTTTGCATTATTTTCAGAAACAGTCTATGTGCTCCTTTTATATAACTCAATTGTTGTTTGATGAGGACTATGATATTTTGAAATTATTTTTGAAACTATTTTTGTCTATTGAGGAAAGCTATGATTTATTAAAAATTTATTTGTGATGCACTTCTGTAATAAAAGTTAATATTTATAATTCATCTTCTCTGAGACTTCTTCATTGAGACTTATTTGGAACTTTGTGAACTTTCTTCTATAATAGTCCTTTTATCAATATTTCAATTACGGGCTTCTGCTCCCTGAACAATGCTGACAGTGATAATAGTGCCACCAGGTCTTGTTTTTGGTCTTTATGTAAATAATTTTTGTATTTCTAGGAGAAGTATTATGTTGTCTGTTGGCTTCAATAGAGAGAATTTAATATGAAGGTAATTTTTTCCTTCCATTAGTGTATTGCCACAATCTTAAAATAAGGATTCATTGTTAGACAAAATGAAATTGTCTTCTGAATCTTTAGGAAGTAGTATCTTTCTCTTATTGACTACATGCACTGTAGAGAATCATAAATTGCCTAACCCCAAACCATTTCTTTTTCTAAAATAAATCTAATCTAGATATGTTATAATATTTTCTTTATAAAAACTGAAATATAATTACAAAATTATTTTTGCTTTCATGATGTTTTTCAAAGGATTAACATCCATAATAAGATCATTTAATAAAGTAAGGTGGTATACTTTCAAGTAGTAGTTTGAGAAGGGGTAACTTGTACAGAAAGATAATTCACAGTTATCTAAAATCTAAATTTTCTAAGTTTATTCCATCTAATGCTTTTGGAAATAATTAACCAATATTCTACTTTTAATAACCTTTGTCTAAGTTAGAAGAATAAATGTTATACATTGTATTTATTTTCTGCTATGTTGTTTAAAAAGGTGTGCAGTTGTGGATATTCTTGTTTGTCAGACTACATATGGACTTAACTAAAATCCAAATATCTGGGCACATCTTAATTAAATAATTTGAAGTGGGAAAGCCTACATTTTATTTGTATCTCTGAGTTAGAAAGACTCTCTTCTAATCTGGATCTTGGAGGTGGGAAGATCTATCTTTAATATAGACCACACCTATTGCTGGCATGGAAGAAGGAACCTCTTTCCCTTAGCCTGCTCGATCTCATCCTGGCTAGCAAGTCCATCATTCCAGCCTTGTGAACCAACAACTAGTGGATTCTTCGACCTTCTCTTCATAGTCCACCATGGTTTGATTAGCTGAATCATAACCTGTAAGTCATCCTAATAAATCATATATATATTTATATATATATAAACATACTATATATAATAACATGATATTTATTGATTATTTGGGAATTTGACATATCTCTTCTGATCCCAATCACTTCCCTGTCTTCCCAGGTCTATCCCCCAAACCCTCATGATCTCCTCCTCAAAAAGGAAGAAGATAAAGGAAAAATATACCAAGTCCAAATTGTGTTGCCTGTATAGTCAATGGAACATTGTCAAACTCCCAATGACCAATCCTTTAAAGAAAACTCCAACTATCTCAACTTTGCCTCTCCCAAAAACCATCAGCTGTGCAGAGATATACTTCATCATCTCTATCACAAATTTTTGGAGTTCCCTTCAATTGCTTCCTGTCTAGACTGCTTCTTTTCTTTTCTTTTCTTTTTCTTTCTTTTTTTTTTGAGGTGGGGGCAGGGGAAGGCAGTGGGGGAAGCGGTTGCCACAGAAGCTTTCTATGTCTCTCATTCTCAACTGTGAGTCTGAAGTTATCAATACCACTAAAAAAGATGCTTCCTTGCCATTTACAGTCAACAGCATAGATCATGGATATCTACATAGGTTCCAATAACAGCACAGACCTCAGCACCGTCTCCAGTGGCAGTACAGACCAAGAATATGAACAAGGCCTTTGGCTGCAGCAGGGACCATGAACACCATTTCATGTTAGAAGTGCAGGTGATCATTTCTTTATTAAAATAAAAAACAATAGCTCAAGCACACCTTTACTAACACAAGTCACACTGGTAATAAGTTGAAATCTTTTCTAAGAGAGCCCAGTATTCTTTTGGATGCACCATTTTGCCTGATTCCTTTTATTTGCTTTCTGGGTAACATTAATTCATTCTGACAGTGAAGTTTAAGACTTATTTTCCTGTGAGTTTTTTTTCCAGAAAATATTTTGTCATTTCATTTATCCTATAATCTCAATCAAAGTCTCCTGCCCCCTCTCTGTGCTCCTGACCCTCCTTTCCTTAGAGCACCTACTTTAGAAAATTTAAAGCCACAAATTCTTTTCTGGACCTTTGAGAGATAAATGTTCTTCCAGATTCTCAATTATAATAGCAAAAGAGTATCTTTCTCATGAATTTGGGGATAACTTTTTGGAGGTGTTAGTGTCAAAATAGAGTATATTTAGCTCAAGTCTCTATTGCAGAATAGAAGCCTAATGTCCATTCTATAAATTGCAAACATAGGTGGCATGGTGCCATGAACAGCTTTCACTAACATCTTTGTTTTTACTTTATAATTTTTTCTTAAAAATATTTTTTGAAAATTATATTTTTATACAATATATTCTGATCATAGTTTCCTCTTATCCAACTCCTCCCAGATTTTCCACACCTCCGCATCAGGATTTTTTTAAAAAGAGAAAGTATGAGGAACACACACACACACCAAACAAACAAATAGATGATACTATACAATGCAGAATCAGAAACTATAATACACAAGCAAAAGAGAAATAGACAAAACAAATGCCAAAATAATAAAGTCTACAAAAATACCATTGAGATGACTTTGTGCTGGTTATCTGCCAACTGCTGGGCATGGGTGTTGTCTATAAGTGCAGTTAACATACCTTGTGTGATTTCATTGAAGGGAAAATACACTTTATTTTGCAAGCAGATAACAACTGGACATAGCATCTTTGTTAGGGATGTGAGCTCCTGTCCACTCTTCTTTAATTTTAAGATCCTGTCTGGCTTGAACCTGTTAGTCCCCATCTGTGCTGTTATAGTTTTTATGAGTTCCTATATGTGTCAGCTCTGTTGTGTCTGGAAGACATTCTCAATCTTTTTGTGGTGTCATATATTCCCTCTGGCTCTTAAAATATTCTCATCTGCTATTCCACAAAGCTTCCTGAGCCCTGAAAGGAGCTTTGGTTAAGACATCCCATACAAAATTGTTCTCTCTCTCTCTCTCTCTCTCTCTCTCTCTCTCTCTCTCTCTCTCTCT
>CAJQZJ010004824.1:4734412-4763874 GCA_907164525.1 Lophiomys imhausi
ATAGATAGATAGATAGATAGATAGATAGATAGATAGATAGATAGATAGATGAGAGATGGATAGATAGACAGAAGGATAATGGTAGGCAGAGTTTTAATCTGTTTCCTATTGCCATGATAAAGTATCATGATCAAAAGAAACGTGAAAAGGAAAGGTTTCATTTTACTTATAAATCCCTATCAGAATCCAGTATGAAACAAAATGAGGACAAGAACCAGGAGGCAGGAACTGAATCAGAGGTCATAGAGAAAACCTGCTTACTGTCTTGTTCACTGTGGCATGTTCAGCATGCTTTCTTTTATGTCTCAGGAACACCTACCCAGAGGTGATACTGCCCACAGTAGGATGGGCCTTCCCACATAAATTATTAATCAAGTAAATGCAATATTGAAAAGAGGTAATCTAATGAGGATTCACCTGATGATCCTTTTCTCACATAACTCTAGCTTATATCAATTTGAGAAAAATATCTAACCAGGAGGACAGCCAAAATATAATCTCCCACAGAGCCCTCATACCAATCTGAATGGTGAGGACATATTAGCAGAGGAGATAAATTAAGGTGATATATTACAGACTCCATTTTAATGAAGCTATAGAGACTTAAGGCTTTAAGCTTAATGATTCTCTACTGAAATTTTGACATTTTATTTCAAGAATGAAGTTATATAAATATCAGATTCCACTTAAAAATGTAGAATACCATAAGGGTATAGTACTGTCCTACAACCTAGTCTTATGAACCTGTCAGGTGGCTAACTATGCTCTATCTTCTATCATGAAAACACCAGAAAGAACATATGATAAGTGACAAAGATAGCCAAAACTAAAAAAATAAAAATTTAAAAGAATTAAAGCAAACCAAAACAATGGGAAGAAGGCAGCTGGATGAATTAGCCAGCCATGATCTTCTGCCTGAGATCATGTATAAATTGCTTTCCTCCTTGCTGTGACAAAAATATCTGACAAGAAGTAACTTTGAAGAGAATGCTTATCTTGGCATATTGTTCAAGGTTGTACATGCCATTGTGCAGGGAAGACATTGAGACAGTGGTGAGAGACTACCATTGCATCTGCAATCAGAAAACAGAGCCTAATTAGGAGGAAGAGCCCAACTACAAAGCCTCAAGGCCTGCCTCACTTCTGCGAGCAAGGTTCCACCTTACGTATTTCCCAGAATTGCCCCATGTTGCTCCACCAGCTAAGGAAGAAGCATTCAATATAGGAGCCCTTCACATGCAACTTGCAGAAGGTAAGAAAAGAGAGACAGGGACAACCTAACTGGCTCTGAGATTAGCTTCCAGAAGAACTATGCCAGCCATGTTCAAGACAGAAAAGGTCTATCCTGTGCTTTCTCACTATCCTTTACTTTTACCCATTTTTCTGTGTTCTTATTTTTCTTCTGGCCTTTGCTTCTTTCCTATGTGATTTTGACCCATTAGTACCCCTCAGACTTGCTGATCCAGCATGACCTTGTGAAGCGTGTTCAGCTTCTTTAAATCCTTCAGCAGCAGCAGCAGATATGCATTTCTATTTCTGGAGATCAGGGGTGAATTTCCACATCTCCTCACTGTTTTTCAGATCATCTCTATCTCACCATATTTATAATCAAACTTTTGTCTTAAAATACCTGTCATTTCTCTGAGACACTGAAAGTTGTCTGTTCTTGGAATAAAATTTGCAAAAAGTTATTTTTTATTTATAGAACAAAATAAAACTATAATTTGAGAGAATGACTTGACCTACCTTTATAGATTTATTCATTTAGCTAGAGTTATAAAAGATGAAATTTACATTGTTTATTCTTTTATGCAATGTTTTTGACAAGGTTAGATTTTATTAATCTAAGTTTTCAAGTAACTCTGTCGGAGCTTTTGGAAGAACCAAGAAAGACATTTCTGAGATTTGAAATGATTGTATTTGCATTAATTTGAATGATTTCTGCAACTTTTAATGTCATGCTTTGCTAAATACCTATCTTTCAGAGTTCTCACATGTAACCTTCCACGAAAGACCCTCACTATGAGTCCTTTGACTTGAACTTAGTCACCCACGTTGGCCACTCCCTGTTGACTAAAATACTAAGGTCCTCGTCCCCCAACTGAAGGACTTCATATTCCTTACTATAGCCAGACTCAATCCAAAGGGCTAGACTATTGTCTATATTTCAAAGTTTAGTTTCTCCATTATTGGTTTTTAGGACCAGACTTCATTTGTACCAACAGAGTCCCGATGATCCTCAGCTTAGACTTGATCTCTACTAACCCAGATCTGTGATAAAAAAACATGAGGACAGAAACCATCCTAATCAAGCCTCCATTGATCTGACCCAATTTCAGAAAATCTCCAATAATTGTTCATTTGCTTAGTATCATGTGTTTGTGTGCTCCTGTGTCTGTCGGGGTGTGTGTGTTTGTGTGTGTGTGTGTGTGTGTGTGTGTGTGTGTGTGTGTGTGTGTTGCTTATAATACAATTGGGATAATTTTTATCTGTGCAGAGATGTGTATTTACTGTGACTGCTTGTACATTTTCCTGACTGTCTTGCTAACTATTTTATTATTAGAGTCTAATAATAGACTAATAATAGACATAGCAAATGTTAACTATGTTCATTCAATGAGAAACATTTGTTACCTTCTAAGTAGATTCATTCATGCTCTGTGCTTATTAAGTCATCTGTGACCTTACTGAGAGTTTTGATGGGAACCAAGATATCTCATGTAGCTCTCATGTTTCTGCTTCTAGCACCTACCCTGGCTGCCTGTGTTCTAACACCATACTGCTGTTTCACAGTCACATGAACACGTGATTACAGAATAGAAATGAATTGTCGATTGTATAGGTTCATAATTTTTACCAGGATTCAACATAAACAGAAAATTTGTGATTAATATTCATGTCCTACTATGAGGTGCCATTTGTAGAATTAAGTGCTGTAATTCAGCATTTTTCCTAGCCTTGATCTCTCTGAAGCATTTAGCCAGTACATCACTTCAACTCTATTCAAGCCTATCATATATTAGCCTCTTTAGCCCACAATTTACATTTACCTGATTTTGCCACCCAAGAGAAATGAGATTACCCAGCATTCATTACGTGCTTACTACATTCATTGTTGTTATCACCACTGTAACAAAATAACTGAAAAAAAAAAGTAGCTTAAGAGAAGAAGACTTCATTTGATCTTACAGTTAGTTTTCGTGTTAGGGATAGAGTTAGGGATACGGCTAGTGGATTTCTCAGATACATATGGTGGGGTTATGAAGCAACTTGTCATATTGCTTCTAGAGTCAAGAAGCAAGGTGAGATGAATGTTGGTGCTCAGCTTTTTTAAAAAAAATTCTCATTGTATTAGACAAATGGGGTGGTGTTTCTCAGCCTTCACATTGCAGATATAACCTTAGTTAATCTTCTCTGGAAAAATCTTTGCAGACACACCAAAAAGTGTGGCCCACTAATGTTTTAAACTATGCAATCAAACTGATGAGTGCAACCTGTTGTGACACTTGCTGAGAGGGTTGTAGGATGGTTGTCTTATCCTATCCCTAGCATCCATATAAAATGTAGATGGCCAGATTTCATCCCAATCACTGGCTATGCTGTGCTTACTTAGAGTCACAGTGTATTGCTAAGAGTTAAGTCATTTGACTTACCTCAAACCCAGAGAAGCCTTCAAGCTCTTACCAGATCTCTCAAGAAGCAAAATATTCTTTTCACATAGCTTGTTGGCTGCAAACAAAATGCCCAATGCCACTAGACCTGCCAGTCTTGGCAGTACTTAGCGCTGCTTTTCATTCACCCAACCAGAGAGCCCTGTCAAGACATAATCACGGGACAAAACACAGATGTCAAAGACCTTCCGTTCTGTGGTTTTGATGCTGAACTTTCAGGTTTCAAAACTGAGACACAGAGCCAAGAAAGAGTCTTGACTGCTGAACTACAACTCATCAGTTGCATTATCTTAAAGGGACTGTCATCAGGGTTCTTATAGATTGTGAGATCCTTGAACTCTAATGGTCCCCTCAAGTAACAACACTATCCTTGTTATTACGTATGCATTATGTCCATTCTAAATATTATAGGTTTCTTGGATGTTGGTAGGAGAGGGCTGTTATTGAGAAACTCCAATTACAACTATTTTATTTTTAAAATATTCGTCTGACCAAATTGGAAAAAACAAATCTTTCTCACTCATGAAGCAATAAATAACTCCGATTTTTATTTATTTGCTTGTTTGTTTGTTTTCTTTTATTTTAAGTTACACCTCGGTAAAAGTCCCTTCCCTCATCTATACCACCATATCTCCCTCCCTTGTCCCCACTTTGTCCTCTCCTTCTCCTCAGATGAGGGGACTCCCCACATATCAAACCCCTTGGTTCATCAGTCAAATCAGGGCTTAAGAGCTTCCTCTTGTACCAGGTTTTGATATGGCTGCCCAGCTAGGGTAAGGTGTTCCACTAATGCAATAGGGCCCATGACTTTCTGCTGGGTAGAGTTTTTCACTGGATACTTATGCTAGGTTCCTTTTTGTTTGGATTTGTGGATTGTAGGATGATTGTCCTATCCTATATGGCTAATATCTACTTATAAGAGAGTACATACCGTGTCTATCTTTCTGGGTCTGAGTTAGCTCACTTAGGATAAGCTTTTCTAGATCCATTCATTTGGTTGCAAATTGCATGATTTCCTTTTTTTTTCTGATAGCTGAGTAGTTTTCATTGTGTAAGTATACCATAGTTTTTTTTTTTTTAATCCATTCTTTGGGTGAAGAACAACTGGGCTGTTTCCAGTTTCTGGCTATTACGAATAAAGCTTCTGTGTACATTGTTGAGGCAATGTCCTTGTGGTTTGGTGGAGTGTCTTTTGGATATATGCCAAGGAATGTATCTTGAGGTAGAACTATTCCAAATCTTCTAAGATGATGCCAGATTAATTTCCAAGTGGCTGTACAAGTTTGCACTCCCACCAGCAATGGAGGAGTGTTCCTCTTTGTCCACATCCTCCCCAGCATATGCTGTCTCAGAGTCTTTTTTTTTTCTAATGTAGCTCTTAGTATCTTAAGTACACAAGATGTTTCATTGCTAACCTTCATAGTCTTTTGGGGCTATTAGCACAGAGAAGTTCTTTCTGAGTATAGAACTAAGATTTTCTATCAGTGTTGGTATTCCCCACCCCTCATCTAATTACTTAGTTTCTGTTGTTAGAAATATATTGTTCCAAAACAGAGGTTCCTAGGACATGGAAGAAATCATGAGAACAAGTTACTGACATGACCTGAATTTTTAATTTGAAGTTTTGTATCCAAAGCGATTTAAGGAATATCACCACCAGATCGCTACCTTTAAACAACTAGGACAAGCATTCACAACCTGAGGGTTATGACTCTTGGTGGGCTGAATGACCCTTTCACAGAGGTAGCCAAAGATCATTGGAAAACACGTATATTTACAATATAATTCATAAGAGTAGCAAAATTACAGTTATGAGGTAGTGATGAAAATAACTTCATGGTTGGGGGATCACCATAACCTGAGACCTGAGGAACTGTATTAAAGGGGCACAACATTAGGAAGGTTGAGAACCACTAGGATAAAGCAATGAGCATAGTTGGCCACAGCTACAATAAGAAAGGTAGCCTCAACTGAATCTTGAAATAAGATTCCACAGATCCACTTACATGATTCAAGTAGAAGAACATAACAGGAAATAGAAGAAAGCTACAGAATGTTAAGGTCACAGGTACACAAAATCATATCTGTAATTTGTATTGTCACAGATATCTAAACTCCCAAAAAGACCTTGGGTTAGCTAAAATAAAATACATTAGGAATCAATAATCAGCCTTTGTCAAGATTTGAGGGAGTGCTAACAGTTCTATATTTTTCTTGTTAATGCTTTAACTTTACAGATATACATTCTTTATAAAATACATAAAATTTATCTAAGAATAATATTTGGAACCCATAGAATATAGTTGTCTACTGTCTTCTTATCCAATTTTGGTCTATGTCCTGATGTGTACTTGTCAAATGAGAATAGCCATTCTAAATAAAGGAGACAGATAGCATACAGAATTGAGAAAATAAATAATCTGCTAATGAAGACGAAAATAAATCGACTGTGAACACAATGCTGAACTGCATTGAAAATATATCTACTTTTGAATAGTTCATAAGTTTCTACCTATCTTTGAAACTCTTACTATATTACCTTTCAGAAAGTATCTTCCACATCTGTCTCCAAGTCAATAAAGTTATTATTTCAATTTTCTTATTAACTGATTTATAAAATTGTTTATAAAATCTTACTCAATGAAAAGATTCTAATAAATCAATACATCAAAGAAATATCTCTGTAGGTAAGATCATATATACCTCAATATAGTGCAATATAGGTATTTTTTGAACACTGTATATTGATGTCATGGGTGCAATAAGGATTTTAATTTAATTTCTGAAAGACTTATGACTCAGATGTTAGTTTTATTCTATTTCAGGTCATATAAGCTGTAATCTGAGAGAATTATTAAGAATATATTACATCATAAAAATCCTGTAGTTCACAATTAATTAATTTTACTTGTGTCTTCCCAAGTCGTAAAATGTTGATTTAAATACTTTAGTTTTTAGAATTTTATTTTTTCCAGGATAACATGCTTGTAGAGGTACCTTGAAATCTCATTTCTCAATTTAAAGAGCTAGTTTCTCCTTTATAAAGTGTTGTATCTTTAAATCTTTAGCAGGAATACCAAGATGTCCTTGGATGTTCCCACAGTGTTGCTTATTTTATAACACAAGATTGAAGGCTACATACACCTCATAGGGGCTTACCAGCGCCTCCTCCAGCCTGTGGAAAGACCTGGACTGCATTTCCTTGTTTGTTGTCTCAATATTTTCTAAACAGAGAAGCCACATAATAAATAAGTCTAATCCTGAGCCATCTTTCTCTGGTTTCTTCAAAATGTGGGATAATGTCATGCCTATATTTTTTAAAGATTTATTTATTTAATATGTATACAGTGTTCTCTCAGTATGTACACCTGCAGGCCAGAAGAAGGCACCAAATCTCATTATAAATAGTTACGAGCCACCATGTAGTTGCTGGGAATTAAACTCAGGACCTCTGGAAGAGCAGAAAGTGGTCTTAACCTCCAAGCCATTTTAAAGTCATATAAAGATGATTGGCTCAGGCATCTCGAGACTTATTCAAATGGAACCCTTTTTAAAGTCACATGTAATCATTTCCTTAAGGTTTTATGAACCTTGAAGTCATCTTTACTATACACTTAATTAAATAAATTAAAAGATGAAAATCAGTGAGAGAGAACAAGGTGAATCAAATAATAACAGACAAAATGCAACTATATGAGTTTCTTCTGTTGTTGCTGTAAGACTCTAAAAGTAACACCTTAAGGAACAAAGGGTTTATTGTGCTCACAACTCAAGTCACTGAACATCATGGCAAGGAAGTCGCAGGAGCTGGAAGAGAGCTGTTTATATCATTGAACTCAGAGTGTAGAAACAAAGAGTGAGGAATGCATATTCATTCCCTGCCTTTATTGATACAGTTCAGAAATCCAGTTAGGGAATGGTGCCACCCATAAGTGTGGGTCCCCTATCTCAATTAACACAATCAAGATAATCCACCAAAGGCATCCTGAGAAGCCCATCTTCTGGTGATTCTAGATATGGTCAAGTTGAAAATTAACACCATCTATCTCAAGAACAAAGGGGTAAAATTTGAGAGTAGAAACGATTTATAGTTCAATAATTTAAGGATTATCTTCTAATATTAGGCAGGTAACACTATATATTTTTCTCCATACAAAGATGAATATTTTTACTTAAGATAGTATATTATCCTCCTGTCATCAAAGCTAAATAAAATTTTGCAATATAGGGACCCTCATCATACAATATAGATACAATATAGGGAGCCCAGTGCATTGATTAATAAAATCGAATCAATTCAGGGTAGAAATACTTGAACTGGATCAGGAACTTTAATGTGTCCAATCATATTGTGTGAGATATTATAGTAACCAAGCAAAATTATTAAGAATCCATAAACTTTTTCGTAATTAAAGAATGTGTGCTTCATCAATTTTGTTAAAGTTCCATGTAATTCCATCAATATTGAAGAAAAAAAGACTGAAGTGTGAAAGACTTGTCAGATATTCTCTGAAACCTAAGGTAAGTTAATTTCCTACTTCTAATTCAACATTGATTTAGAATTAGCTATTAAAATAACTCTAATAAAATTTATACTTCTGTTTTGTAACATTTTTGATGCATATTGAAGAGTTTGGGAGTGATTAAAGAAACTCTAATTTCTTTGGTCAGTTTTTCATATCTGCAATCTGTTTTCCTTGCTGCTACTGACACAGTGATGTGAATTCTGTCAACACAGCAACATCAATGCTAAGAAGCATTTTAGAATATTGATCCCTCGCAATTTCATATAATCTAAAGTCACTCTTTATTGTCCATTATCAACCACTGCTGGAAAAACAATTCCAGGTCTTAAATTTCAGGCCATTATCTAATGGCTGAGGCTGTTATTGTTGTCATTACAATGTTGAATGCTTTCAGTGTGGGACTCCATAATTGTACTGAAGGGGAAACTGCACAGAAACCACACTACTGTTTAAGAGAACAGGAAAGATTTGAAAGACAGGGGTTCTTTGAGATAGATGTCCTGTTCATAGAGCCACATGGAGACCAGTGGATCTTCCCCTGAACATCCTGCATTGATTCCAGCTGCTTTCTAATTACTCCATAACTGAAAACTACCCCTGAAAAAGCTACATTTGTATCACCAAAGTAAACAAGCAATTTACACCCATCAAAATACCACTGCCAATTGATGCCGCCTGGGAAGAAAATATTCTTCTTTGTTTTGGAATGTCTAGATGCCTGTGGTCATTTTAGAAACTCCTGCTGAAGTTATTGAAACATGTTAACAGGCCTCTGGTGTTATTTTAATAATAATGATAATAGTAGCAGCAGTGCTAACAACAGCCACTTGCAGAAAAATCTATTAGAGGGTGCACAAAAACTTTAAATATAGAACCCACACAAGTTGCAGAGAGATAGCGCCACCTGTAAATGCCATGAATATGACTCAACAGGAAATAATATTTATCATGAGATCAGTATGATAAACATCAAAATTTTTGTTTGTTTCCTTGTTTACACAATTCTGTCTGAATTTAGGAACATGCAAAAGTCTTTATTTGTGATATAATCTTGTTCCCAATGTTTAGTTCCATAAATAAAATTCATTGCTCTTTTGAGATGACTTTTATTTATTCTGAAGTGAAAGAAAGGAAACTAAACTGTTTTTATTATATATAAAGAGGGTAACACCCATCATCTGTAAAGCCCATGGTGAAGTAGGACTTAATTATCATCTGCCAGATGATCAAGTTAGGCCAGTGTAATGAAAACTGACAAAAGATTTAAATAAGAAAATAAACAGAATAAGAGTTAATTATTTGTCTTCTACTTATCTTCAGGGTAACAGAAAATTTTTATTTAGAACAATTATATTTATTAATACTTAACAAATGTCTATAAAACACCTATATCCTATAACCTAAAACCTATAATCTAAAATCTATAATCTATCTAAGAACACCCTAATACCTAAGGACACCCTAATACCTATCTGACAACACCTAATAATGCTATTTTAACTTTATTAAATAGATATTAATATTCTTAGAATAGGTCCATACAGGGTGACTTAGTTTAAGGCACTTCCAGCAGATAGTCAGTCCCTTTAAAGCTTCAAGTCTGTTGGGCCTTACTTTGCCATTTTGCAAAGCAAATTTATTTCAACCACCAAACTGTGGCCAGTTTATAAAGTCTATCTTTTCCAACTGCCAAACTGAGGCCAGTTTTTTTTTTTTTTTTTCCATACTCTTTACAGCCCAAAGCTTCTCCAAGAGGCTTCAGAACTCTGCCTGCTTTGTTGCCAGCCTTAATAGGCTGAATAACTGCAAAGAGTCTTTCTCGGCCTAACTTGCAGTTAAAAGTCTTTCTCTCTTGGACTCTGCCTTTCAGTTTATGACCATTGCAGCCTAATGGCTTGAATATGCCATACCTTACTGTGCCCTTCTCCATCATGACTTCTCAGTCAGAGAAGGGAGGAGGAAGAGAGCACCACGTGGGAGCTTTCTGGTTTCTATGTCGTATTATCTTGCGATCCTTGGCAGTTTTGAGGGTCCACAAAGTCTCTTGTGATGTCCAGCAGTCCTGTTGCTTCTCACAGCAACTGATGCCAGCTGCAGGGCTTGCTGGGTTTCCTAGTCAAACCCCTTCAACAGGGCAGTTTGTGTTTCTATCCCTGCAACCTCAAAGGACACCGGGCCAATCCCCTGTGTGCTACTAGGTGCTAAGCTGAACTGCATACCAATTTCATTAAGGAGGGCCAACTTCCACCACAGCAGATGGTAATTTCAATAGAACTTATATCAAATCTCTAATAGCCAAGAGACACTTGAAGAAATGCTCACCATCCTTAATCATCAGAGAAATGCAACTCAAGACAACTCTGAGATTCCATTTCACACCTGTCATAATGGTATGACATAATGATCAAAAATTTACATGACAGCACATACTGGCAAGGCTGCAGAAAAGTGGGAACCCACCCCCATTGCTGGCGGGAGTGCAAACTTGTACAACCACTATGAAAATCAGTCTGGCAATATCTTAGAAAACTTGGAATGGCTCTACCTCAAGAAGACCCAGCCATACCACTTCTGGGTATACATCCAAACGATTCTTCACCATACCACAAGGACATCTCCTCATCTATGTTCATTGCAGCCTTATTTGTAATAGCAAGAAACTGGAAACAACCCAGATATCCCCCAACCAAAGAATGAATTAAAAAAAAAAAACTGTGGTCCATTTATTTATATAATGGAAAACTACTCAGCTATAAGAAACAATGAAATCATACAATTTGCAGCCAAGTGGATGGAAAAAGAAAAACTCATCCTGAGTGAGCTAACCCAGACTCAGAAAGATGCACATGGCATCTATTCACTTATAATTGGATTTTAGCCATGTAGTACAGGATAACTATACTACAGCCAATGCGCCAAAGGGAACAGGAACATAGACCTCGTTACCTATTAATGAGACACTTTGCCCTAATGGAGTTGCCATATAGGCCCCCAATGCAAGAGGAAGCTCTTAGCCCTCATATGACTGTTGAACTGAGGGGGGCTGATATGTAGGGGCAACCCATTCTGAAGGAATAGGGTAGATGGGGGGGAGAAGGTAGAAGGAGTAGAGGGAGGAGATTGTGATGGAGATGTAACTTGAAGTAATAAACAAACAATAAAAAGTAACACTAGAAAAAGTTTAGTAAAATTAAAAAAGTCATTTCTATATATGAATTCTATATTATACATAGAACATAAAGCGTTTTAAGAATACTTAATGAAGTAAAATACCCATACATATGTCATTAATATAAACTAAAGACAGTTTAAAGGTTAAAAATGGAATTATGGCCATTGCATTATAATAAAGAGGTTAATTAAGGAAATAACACTTCTATTTGTTTTGTTTGACTTTTGGCATGTTTTGTTTTTGAGACAAGCTCTCACTGTAGCACTGGCTGGCCTGGAACTCACCATGTAGATCAGGCTGGTCTGGACCAAAATAGATTCTCCTTCTTTTACTTCCCAAATGTTGGGATTAAATGCTTGGGCCATCACAGTAGACTTAAAATAACACTTCTAAATGTATATACATGCAACATCAGAGCACACAAACATATAAAGAAAATATATCTAAAGGGAGACAGATGACATTTAATATAATAATAGTTGTGGAAGTTTTTCCCCTACTGTCAGTAAAGGAATGTTTATCTACATAGAAATTCAACAAAGAAAGAAAAACAGTTAAACTGCATCTTAACAAAATGGTTTTATGAGACCATTATATATTCCTGTGTTAACGACAGAACTTTTAGAATATATATATATATATATATATATATATATATATATATATATATATGTCTGTCTATCTATCTCCATCTCTCTCATACACAAACACACACACACACACACACATTGGTCTTTGACACAATATTTTAGTCTAACTTATTTGCTTGTTCTTTGATCTCTAGTGTTTCCAGTAATTTTGAATTTTACTTAGTTTATTTTTTATCCATGACATATTATACTAGATTTTTTTTTAATTTGAGATTTGTGTTTTGGTTCGTACTACCTGCCTTCTGCACATATATAGATATACATAGAATGGGGGAGGTTACTATGCTGACTTGGAGGCTGTGGTCCAGCTAATCCAACAATGGTTGTCTATGAATGCAAGGACCAAAAGTCCAGTAGTTGTCCAATCTTTGAAGCTGGATGTCTCAGGATACTCTGAATCTCAAAGTAGACTCTAATCACAGTGAAGGATTAGACTTGCTATCAAGGTGAGAACAAGTAGCAAAAAGCAAAGTTTCCTTCTTCTATTCCCTTGTATAGGCTTCTAGAAGAGAGCATTGCCCCAAAATACAAATTTCAAATAAAAAAATATTTTCTTACACTATGACAAGGATAAAAAGCAGACCAAGTGAAATGCCAAATTAGTGGAAACACTAGAGATCAGAGAACAAACAAATGAAATAGAGATAAAATATTCTGTCAAATGTCCAAGAAACAAATACATTTTATAAAAAGAAGTTAAAAGTAAAGTAACCATCAGCCCATTCAAGAAATTAAAAAGGACTTAAAATAAAAAAGAAATGGAGACATTATATATGATATTACAGAACTAAAAATGGTAATTAGAGATTAATAATAATAATAATAATAATAATAATAATAATCCTGGCCTGGAACTCAAGTAGGCAATCTTTACTCTATTCTTTGTCCTTCAATTCAATTTTTCAGTTTAATCTCCAGCCCTGTAGCTGACCACCTGTTGGGATCACTCATTCCTCTCCATCACCAGAGGAAGAGTCTAGAGGGGTTTAAAGATGGGAATACAGGTAAGGACAGGTAAAAATTAAGGGCCAGTTGTGGGATTATATGAAAAGCCAATAAAGTAGAAATATCCTAAAATACTTAAATATGAAAGTAATCTAAATGGAATCATCAACTTATGGGGGATATAAAACCACAACTAAACATCTATTGTCAAGAAAATAAAAACCCTCTAATTCTGAGAATGGGTTACTTCAAATGGAGTTTCTTGCCAAAGGGGTACATGGGAACCCCCCCAAAACAAAACTGTTGTCAAGGATATTATGGCTTCCCACAAACTTGTGCTAATTCCTTATCACTGAAGATAACAGGTGCAAAATTCATTGGACATGAGAAGTCAACTACTGTGTACCTGGCACAAGCCATGTAGGAAAAGCTGGAGTGACCTAGTGAGCTTCCAGGAGAAGGCACACTGTTTTGCATGACTGTGATGCAAGCACCCTGAAAGAAGCATGTGTAAAAACATACATGGCTAATTAAGCTATTCAACCTGTATTTTGAATACTGCTAATTGATTTGGCAGCTGTTAGTTCTTATCCAGACATTATAAATGAATACACACAGACACCTCGTAGATTTTAACAAGCCTTGGCCTGAATTGTGCAATCCTAGCCCATCTAAGCTAGCTCATAATTCTACTACCCAAATAAGACCCCATATAAGTTCCCTTGGACTGCCATTCTCCAGGATATGCTGATGTTCCTGGCCATGTGGAATGAGGTTCTTTTCTCTAACCCATGGTGTTTGCCTCCTTCTTCCTGCTGCTGGCTGGAATGATTTAATCCTCTGTCTAAATCGCAGGCTTCCTGTTCTAATCTCAGGGAGTCCCACCTTTCTCTGTCTTTGCCCAATCTCAGGCCTCAGCATTTATTTTAACCAATTAGAGTAATTGTAAGCAACAGACAACAAACAGGACCAATTAATTAACATTTAGAATGCTTAACACTACCCCAACAAGCATGCCCCCACAAACAAGTCTTTATATTGCTTCTTATTGCTGATATGCCTTGCCATGTTTGTCATTGCTGTATTCCTCATATATCTGGCATGATGTGACTGGGTGTGGAGATATCCTCACTGACTATTGTTTCCAAGGTATTCACCCATTCTGTAAGGCATATTTTCTGCAGATCTATATAAAGATGTACTTTCATAAAATAATGCTGTTGATAGTTGATGATAGTATAATTCCTGATAATAATTTTATAGAATTCCTGATTTGATTCAAATAATTTTAAGAAGTTACAATAGTTGAGAAAGTTTAAAGTTAGAATCAAAAGCTCAGTGAGCTTTCTTGTGTCACAAGCACGTAAATTGCACTAGGAAGGGATAGAGGCTTCGGATAAATTTATGACCAATGAATATTCTAGTTTAGGACCAAGAATGAAGTCATGGATGTCTGTATGCACTGTGATAAGAAAAGTGGAAGCCCTATATAAGAGAGGGAGGAAGAATAGAGAGACCCAGAAGGGTCAAGAACAGCACATGAAGGTCAACAGAACCAACAAATCTAAGTCCCTAGGGGCTAACAGCAACTAAACACTAACCAAACTAAGAAGAAAAAAGTTTAGACTTGACCTAGACCCCCCTAAACAAATATGGAGGATAGGCAACTTTGTCCTCATACAGATCCCTTATCAAGTAGGGGTGAGGTGATCTCAGTCATGGACTTTTTTACCTGTTAGTGGGACACTTTACCATACTGGAGCTGCTAAATCAGGTCTCAGAGCAAGAGGAAGCTCTTAGCCCTCATGTGACTGATGAACTGAGGGGGGTTAAATGTGGGGCCTCCACACCACAGGAGTAGGATAGATGGTAGAGGGGGTAAAGGGTGGGAGGATGAGACTGAGAGGGAGGAGAGGGGGCTGTGATTGAGATGTAACTTGAATTAATAAATAAACATATAAGAAAAAAAGAAAGTTAAAATGTGAAAAAAAGGAGTGCAGGTTTGTGCAACCACTATGGAGGTCAGTCTGGTGATATCTTAAAAAATTTGGAGTAGCTCTGCCTCGAGACCCAGCCATACCACTTCAGGGTATACATCCAAATGATTCCTCATAGAATCAAGGAAGTTTCCTCATCTATGTTCATAGCAGTCTTATTTGTAATATCTAGAAACTGGAAGCAACCCAGATGTCCCTCAACTAAAGAATGGATTAAAAAACTGTGGTACATCTACACAATGGAATATTACTCAGCTATCAGAAACAATGAAATTATTCAATTTGCAGCCAAATGGATGGAACTAGAGAAGCTCATCCTGAGTGAGCTAACTCAGACTCAGAAGGATGCACATGGCATCTATTCACTTATAGTTGTATTTTAGCCATATAGTACAGGATAACTATACTACAACTAATGCACCAAAGGGAACATGAACATAGACTTTTTTTTTCTGTCAATGATGAGATGCTTTTCCCTAGTGGAGCTGCCTTGTAGGCCCCAGTGTATGAGGAGGCTCTTGGCCCTCATATGACTGCTGAACCGGAGCAGAGGGGACTGTTATGTAGGGACACTCCACAACTGAAGAGTGGGATGGAAGGGATAGAGGGTAGAGGGTGGGAGGGCGGGACTAGGAGGGGTGGAAAGAGGACACTGTGATGGAGATGTAACCTGAAGTAATAAATAAATAAATTTAAAAAAAAGAAAAGTCATTAACTAGGGATGTGTACTTTTATCTATGACGTAAAAAACTATTGCTTCAAACTTTTAATGAACTCGGTAATGAAGGGTAAGTAAAGATATTTAGTTAGATACAAATCATAATGGAAATATATGTAATCAATCCTGCTGTAATTCCTCAAACCTGTTGACCTATGACATAAATTATTGCTGTGAACTAACAATAAACTTCTAGAATATAAGAATGTTTACTTAGGTACACATTTTAATGGAAAAATATGTAATCAATAATCCTGCTGTAAATCTCTCTCTTGTAATGATTATATCTGTTTTTATGATAATTGCTTGTAAAGACAAAGTTATTGTGTAACACAAATACTAATTTCTGTAATCCTCCTACATATATGGTTGCAATCCTTTTACTTAAAATCTCCTGTCTGATTGTTGTGTAAACACTGCTCCACAGTTGTCCTCTGCTATGCCAATAAAGCAGCTTATAGCTAATCACTGAGCAGGGGAGAGAATAGGGATGGAATTCCTGCCCTCCAGGGTAGGAGGTGTTAAAGAGCAGAAGGGAAAGTAAGAGAAATTAAGAGCAGAGGAAACATCAGGAGAGATTCAGGAGAAACAGGAAAGCCACAAAGTGTAAGTATCTCTGAGATTTACAGTGGGGGAAGCCAGGTTAGTTTAAAAGGTTAAGAATAGTGTAATAACTGCTCAGTTTTTGGTTTGTGAAGCCTGCATAGCAAATAATATAATAGAGTATCAATTATTTGCATGATAGCCATATTAAGAGAGAAACTGAGAACAAACACAATTACATAAATTTACACTAATAATTGCTTTTATGACTGACGGTGAGGTAATTTTTCTTCTAAAATAGAGAACTTTGTCTTAGATGGTATAAAAGGGCTAAGGACAAAGAATAAAGTTGCTAGAGTCTGCTAGTTAGAGCTTTGTTATATCCACCAGATGTGTATATGTGTATACATGTATGTATATATGTATGTACATATATAGGTATATATGATTGTATGAATGAATGTATGTGCATATATGAAATTTGTTGAAGCCTTCTTTGCTTCATTCAGCGAATGTGTGTGTGAACGTGTGATTTTCTCCTTTTCTCTTTGTTCCTCACTAGCCCACAAAGAGTTAAAGAGCTCAGAGCCTTTAGCCTGCCCCAGGTAATTTAGTTTTACACCCTGCAAATAAAAGTCTGCTGAGTAATTAGCTGCCAACTCTATGTATATCTTCTCAGTTTGTCCTTACCTGTAGAAGTTGGTATTTGACATAATGTCGAAGTGGACTTTGGCACATACTTGGAGACTTTACTCCTATTGACTAGTTATTATTCAAAGTACAGAAAGGCATTTTAACACTACTAGGGGAAAATGGTAAACATCAACCCAGCTACAACCCTTCAATCTACTATGCTTGCAATATAAGCTATTGTAATAGTGACATGCCTACCATATTTGCTAGTGCAATAATGACATAAAGCTTGTGGGAGTAAACAACCACTCACTATCTGACTGGATATAGGAACCACTGCATGAGATGGAGCCCATGCCTCACACTGCTCAGGTGTCCAAGACCTGGGACCTGATAGTCCAGAGGCCTAGGGGAGAACCAAATACTATTTCCTGCTAATGGAATGTAGCAATAAAACGACTGCTAAAGATGTTTCCTATGGTTGTAGGTCAGTGTCTTTGCTTGACTATTATCAGAGAAGTTTTTTTTCCTTCAGTAAATGGCAACAAATACAATGACCCACAACTGAACAATATGCAGATAGTGAGTGATCATGGAAAACTCAGTCCTAAGTGGGATATCTCCATCAAATCTTTCCTTTTAGAGTTCACAGAACCAGGCAGAAGAAGAGTAGGATGATTGGAAGAGGGAGAGGGGATGGAGACCACTAGGAAAACAAGGCCTTAAAATAGCTGGATCAACATATATATGAAGTTACAGAGGTTGTGGCAGCATGCACAGGGCCTAAATGGGTCTAAACCCAATTAGGGTCCTAGTATTGAGAGGGGAAGCTGACATAAGCCTCCATCTCTAATACAGAAGCTATCTTCAATTGATAATCACTCCTAAATGAAAACTTAAGTTTTCTCCAACACAGTCTCCCTGGATACAAATTATTCTTAAGAGCATGCCCAATGCCCAGTGGTAGATGAACAATGCAAAATTAGCTCAGAGGCATTTTTGAAGGTACTTGGTCTCAAAATTCTTTGTCAGATCATTTTTTATTAATCTAGCAGGTCTTTGTATATGTGTTATGGATTCCAATTTTGCTGCTTGTAGAGATTTTGTATGTGCAAACATGTGTGTCTCTGAGTCTATATGTGTTCTTTGTCCTTTGTCTCTTTTTCTTCTGTTTATGTGTTTGTCCTAATGTGGTTTATTTTTTATCTTATATCTCATCTTATTTAACTTTATTTATTATTATTATTTTAGATGCCTGTTTTATTTTTGATGACAGAGTAAGAAAAGTGTGTATTTGGATGGAAGGGGTGGTGGAATAGATCTCAGAGAGTTAGGGGAGGGAAAATGATGATCACAATATAATGTTTGAAAATAATATATTTAAAGTAAAATATTAATAGTAATTTGGTAACCTAGAAAAACTAGAAAAATCTCTATACATGTATACTTTACCATAATTGAATCATAAAAAATAGAAAACTTGTATAATTTACCATAATTAAATCATAAATAGACAACCTGAACAAATGAATTAAAAATAATGAAGTTGCAGTCATGGCAAATCTCTCTTCACAGAAATATACAGAAAGAGATAATTTCGTTATTAAAATATCAGTAATTAAATAATTAATAATAATTAAATAATTGTTAATATTTAAATGATTAAAATAATATTTCATTTTAAATTATGCCAAATATTAAAAGGAAAAACTAATAACATTTTGTATTATCGCACAAACTAGAAGAGGACCAAAATCTTGTGAACACATTTCATGAGAAAAGAATTACTTTAAGTCAAAAAAATCAAAGGAAGACAAACCGAAAGACAAGAAAGACAGACAACCACAGACCAATGTTCCTAATGAACACAGATGTTAAAAACCTCCAATATAAAAAAAGTAAAAAAAAAAAACCTCCAATAAAAACTATTGGACCAAATTGAGTAACACATTTAAAATAGTGTGCATCCTGAAGAACTGGGATTCATCACAGGAATACAAGGGTGATATTAAGACATCAAAAACAACAAATATGAGAATAGAAGGAAACACTGAGGCTATGTGCTCATCTCAGTGGATATAAAAAGTATTTTATATAAAATAATATATAAAAATATGTAAATGTATCATGATCAAAAATAAATTCAATATAGAAAGAACATATTTCATCACAGTCGTTGCTGTTTGTTGGTCTTGGGTCTGGAGCTTGGCGTGTAGGTGTGGAGACAGTAGAGAGCAGAGGGAAGGATGGGAGAAGACTAGTTTGCACATGCAGCTCATGAACAAAGCAGGTTCTGGATCATGGATCTGAAATTCCTGAAATAGAGGAGTGCAAAAGAGAAAGGCTTCTGGTCGCTAACACAGGCAAAGGTTCTGGGAGAAGATGGCAATGCACAGGTAATGAAAACAAGTAATAAATAAACCTTGATAAAGCTGCAACACCACAAGAGCATACTAATCCAATCATAGAGGATTATATTGAAGATAACTGATAGATGTATCCATGAGAAACTCTTCTTGGCTTGTTTTTATTACATCCAATTTATTGCGTCAGCCTTGGCGATCTGGAGGTGACACTGTAGTGTAGGGATCTCAGTGACACTAAGGAGCAGAGTTTCATGGGAAGGAAACAATAACAGAGAAGTAGAGAAGGAATCCAGCACTTGCAAAAGAAGCCAATAGACACAGAAACCAGCATCACTCAATATTACTAGTAGTTTTTAAATCTATCAGCCAAGAATATTTCTAGAATTCGTCTGATGTATATCACTCATTCTAATTGTCAGAGAACATGCCTTGTTATCCAAAATAATTTTATTCTACTCATTCACACTTGAATTTTTGTTGTTTCTATTGCTTTGCTATTCTTTTTCATCAGCAGCAAGCAACTCTCAGGTATCTTTTAGATACTGAAATGAACCCCCACTTCTATTCCAAAGGACAGCTTGGAAAGTTTTTGTGTCTTACGTGCAATAATATTTTATATTGAACTAGATAAATCTCACCTTTACACTAGAAATCTAGATGCTTTCAGTGTTTTTACTGTTTTGTCATGTTTACAATGCATCAGAACATAGAGCTTTTTAATTACAACAAGTTCAAGAACACAGCATTGCTCCCTGGACACCTGTGTCTGCTGGAAGCACTTTATGGCCCTAAAGCACAATGGTTTGTGACTAGGACAGCCAAAGGCTGTGGGTTTACATCAAGTTGAAAGGGGGCGTGTTGTCTGGCCAAGGTCTGTAGTCAATGGCTGTTCAGAATTTAGACACGGTAAATGATCTTGTTCTTGTATAGATTTCTCTTTCACCATAGTTACCTAGTCATTTTCTCTAACCTTTGGAACATATTTAATGACTATGAAGACCATCCAGGTTAAAACCTAGAACCTAATTAATCAGGTTGAATAGAAAACAGACAAAATATTATAGATAATGAGGTAAAATGAATAGCAAAGCATCTCATCATGAAAAGCCTTCAAGTTTACCATCCTCTGTCTTACAAAGACAGACCAAAAAATGTGCACATTAAAGCCCAAATTAAGAAAATTTTAGCAATTACATTAAGTTTATAAACAACACTCATTTCACAGTTTATAATGAAAGTGCATATCATTTAGAACTGTATTATATTCTGTAGAAAAAATGAAAATTACTGTTTTGACTATTCAATGAAAATATAAAAACTTACTAATTTTAACAGCTCTAGGGTAATACAAAAAGCATCTAGAGGATATTTAAAAATTAGAAATAAATTTGTAAATATATCCAGCTTCTCAAAAAAATGGCAGTTCAGTCTTTAGGGATCCCACTCAGAGTAAAAAGTGGATTTCAGGAATTAAAATAAAAGTTCACAAAGTTCGCTGAATCTCACTAAAGGTTCCAGGTTCTGACAAACAAAACATGAAACAAAATAAACCTAGTCTATTGGAAGAACTTTATTTTAATGTTCTTTTCCTGCATAATATATTTATTCCAGCATTGCTTTGCCTGCATGATATGTTATATGGACAAATTTCCAAACCCTTACCATGAGGTCATCTTTGAAAAAGTAATGTGCTGGCTAGACCACCTCCATGATATTTGAAAGCTGACTGCTTCCTTTCCATCTGTTTATAGCACACAAGAAATAGTGTCCATTGTAACCTAAAACTTAAAACTTGAAAGGAGGACCAATATGACAGAGAGATGAACCACAGATTCACATTTGGGAAGTTAATTTCAATGTGCTTTAGAAGATATATATATCAAAATTTATAGTGTCTCAGCAGACTCTTAATACCTACCTCCAAGAAATAACCAAATTTTCCACTGAGAAAAATCATAGACACACACACACACGCACAAAAAAAAAAAAACAAAAACAGAGAAATAGGAAATGATTGAGAAGCTCAGTTTTAGTAATTTATTTTTCTTTTATATGTTTTTCATGCAATATATGCTGATTATGGGTCCCCATCTCTCAACTCCTCACAGTTATTCTTCACCCAAATCATAAACAGTGTGTTTTGAGTGATGAATCGGGTCCTCATAAAGTAACTATAAGGTCTCTGAGTATGACTAAATTAGACTCTCAAACCATGATCTGATTAGACATACACATGCACACACAAAGCATCTTCCTGTAAATTCTATAATCTCTGATATATTTTTCTCAGTCTGGTTTGCTTAATCAGAATATGAAATTCCATAAAAACTATAGCTCAACAGAACAAAATTACCACACTCCTAATATTGCAAACACAATTAACTTTGAATTATGTGAATTAACAGTGCCTAACAAATTATCATTTGGCTCTGAAATTAAATTCTTTTATACCATTAGATTTGTTTGTTAAGCTCAAGTAGGCAAAAATAGTATTTAATAAAGTAATAATGGTGCTTTGCTGAGGGTACTGTGGAGAAACACAAAGCAGTATCAAAAATAAACCAAGAAATTTCTGTGACCGATAAGTACCCTGGAATTTTTATTATAAAGTAGGTAAAAGGTATTAGGAGCATTTGGTATTTATTGTAGGAAGCCTTTTTCTAATTACCTCCTTGGTTAGGTATTTTGGAGGATTATTTATGTTTGCAGGCATGTAATATAAATGTTTAATATTGTTTTAAAACCACAGATCTTTTTTTTTTCCTCTGTTGAAGATATGCTAGCTCTTCCATTTAGAGAAATCATTTCTTAAAATCAGGTTCATCTCAACTTTGTCTTATACAATCCATCTCAATAATTCTCTACATCACTCCCAAAATACATTTAAAGTTAATGAGCAGGAAAGCAAGTGTAGTTTGAATGAAATAAACACATAAGGGCTGATACTTTTAGAGCCTGTTGGAGTAGATGTGACCTTGTTGGAAGAAGTGTGTCTCTGGATGTGGGCTTTGAGTTTTCAGACACCCAAGACAGGCAAAGTGTTGCTCTCTTCCTACTGCCTGAGGATCCAGATGTAGAACTCTCAGCTACCTCTCCAGCACCATGTCTGCCTGTGTGCTACCACCTTTCCCGCAGTGACAATAAATAAACTAAACCTCAATTAAATGTTTTCCTTTAAAAGAGTTGTGGCTGTGGTGTCTTCACAGCAATCAAAACTCTAAATAAGACAGCAAGCAATATGCTACTCAAATATTTTCACATAATCACAGAAATTGGGTTTTTTTATTGTGTGTTTACTTGACAATTCTATATATGTAAATTTAAGATTGACGTAGATTGAGTTTTTTTTTTAATAAAGCCCAGAGAAAGGCCTGAGGAAAGGCTTTTATTTCTTTTTGTGCAGAGAGGAACTTGCTTACATTTTCAGTTGTACATTCCTGAGGAATAAACCTGAATGTTGTAAAACCAAGAAATAGAAAAGGAGGGGTTTCAATGAGGCCACTAATTGCTGTGGGTGAAGGACAAATGACTTTAAATCTAATGCAACATGGTGGAAATAAAATAAAACCACATTTACTTGGCCTAAGTTCCTCATTTATGAAAAACAAATTAAATGTTCAGATGGATGGTATCTGGAAGTTGATTCCAATCTTAGGGGCTACATTGCACCAGAACTCATACATAGGCTTTCCACATATGCCAAATACAAAAATGTAAAGGTGGATGACAAGAACCCTCCTGAGGTTCTGAAGTCCAGACTGTTGCTGTTCATATACACATGGGCCCACTAGCTATTTGCTATGTCATCAGTCTCATGCCATGAATAGGATCCAGGATGTACATGGTATTTTCTACACAGAGTCATAAGTTTATACCTGTTCTTCACTTCAATCATAACACCTTGCTGGATGCCAGATCTACAAAGTGGCATTGTTACTTAGTGTAAACTGTCAGGGTTATTTCCATTGGCCATGGCAAAATAAACAGAAGAAAATGGGAAAGAAACAAAATGAGAAATAAGAACAGAGATACTGGTTCCCAAGGAGAAAGGGGCTGTGTCTTAAAATAAGTAAAGCTGAAAAAAATCTTTTTGTGTAACTTGAAAGAAAAATATTATATATGTATGTATGGTGGCATGTATTATTCACTGAGCTTTTCATGTATAAACATACTGTTTGGAAGAGGATGAAACTGGGTTGATCATTACCAATCTAAGACTGTGGCACAGAGCAGTGGCCCAAGACCCAGAGCAGAGGTCACCTGCCCCGGGAAGAGCCCCAGCACTCAGAGTGGAGGGCAGTGGCACAGAGCAGAGGTTCAGAACACGGTGGAGACTCCAGCGGTCAGGGGCAGCGGGCCCAGGGCCCAGAGCAGAGGCCAGGGGCGTGGAGTGAGGCCCAGGACCCAGAGTGGAGTTCCAAAAGACATTACAAACAATCAACTTAGGGCAACCAGATGGCTAACCTGAAGCACTCTTAAAGTCTACTTTGACTGAAAACTATTTGGTTGGGTGACAACTGGACCAGATGGGTTGCTGTTTCTTAGAATCTCGTCACTGTGATTAGTGTATGAAACTGCCCTCTCTCTTCCGTTTTGGTTTTATAAATGCTATTGACTGAGAACTCCTATGCTTGTAAAATTTATGATTACTTTAAACTCAGCATGCAAAAAGTTAATAATAATGAAAAAAATCTTGGTTCTCTGTCACTCACACATTTACCCATCCTTATAAAACTGCAAAACATTTCCATCCCACTGTATCTAATTACCCTAGAAATCCTATCAATGTGGTCTCTTAAAAGCCTAAAAATCCACATATGCCTTCTGCTACCACACTTATCCTCGTCATGAGCATCTCTATCTTATGCCATGCTTACCAGCCTCCTCACTGATGTCTATCACTGACTCCATTGAGGTTCATTCTCCACACTTGAGTGGAAAGTTTTCCTGAAGTGATTCCATGACCACAATAACAAGATCTTTTCTTTTCCCTGATAGTTCTACTTAACTTAAAACACATCAATCAGTATTTATCTATCAGGAAGAAAAATATTTTCTTCTGGTTTCAGAAGTGTACTCACCCAGAGCTTATCTTACTCCACTCACAAATCTTTATTAAACTACTATTATCTGTCAGGTGTAGAAAGCTAATGAGTGATGTGGTAGAAAAAAAAAATAGAACTTGATAACAGTGTTTGTATTTGATTGCATGTATGCATTTTCTAATTATGTAATAACTTTTCTATGTTTTTTGTTTTCTTCAAAATACAATTTTAATTAATTGGTAGAGAAATTTGGAATAAAGTATTCCAGCACATTATATCTATAATCAATTACTTTCAAGAAATTCTTTGCTCAAAGGCTTTAATACTTCTTGACACTATCTTTTCCTCCCTAACATATATATTGCTAACATTTTCATTACTTAACTTCTAACAGCAAATGATGGTTATTAAGATCAAATTTTTATGGGCTGTTAGTTTCTAGTGCAGACCATTGCCTCTAGGTATTGTAGAATCAAAATCAAAACTACTAAATTATTTAGAGGTAAATTAGCAATTAACTGAGAATGACTTATCACAAGCTGTTTTCATATGTCATATAGAGTCTGAAAATTGTCATTTGTCTGATTTTCAGCTTTTGTTGTTTGTAAAGAAGAGATAAAAATCTACTCAATACATAAAATGTATTTCTATAATAAAAAAGAATATTTTTATTTCTGTGTTATGAAAAATATTTTGCCTAAAAGCTAGCAGCATATGATAGCTGCTGTCTTATTAAGAAAAATCTCTACAGCAGAATAATCAAGGGGGAGATGCTTGAGGTAGAAGTTTAAATTTTAAATCACTTAATAAGTCAGTTGTTGACTTAGTTTACTTAGTCATTTTTAATTACAAAATATATCACTTTATTTGAGCTACTTTCTAAGCCTGTAATATTTTATATTGAAGACAAATGAACTTAACAACAAATAATCTTTACAGATGCCATCATGAAGGCAATGAGAAGTTCCAAGTTGCAGAGCTGGCAAGGATAAAACAAGGACACCCCCAGGTTTCATAGTCAAGAGAACTGTAATGGAGAGTGGATTAAATGTCATTCCAAAAGCAACACACGGGTTTAACGCATTCTTCAAAACAGAAGCTCTGTTGTCTAATGCCAAGCCTCATGTGCTTTCTGAATCTCAGTTCCAAGAAAATTATTATGGATCATTGGCTCTGGCTACCTAATTTGTTTTTAAAACTTTTCTGCTTTTCATATAGCAGAGCAGGGGATGTAGTTTAATTACACACCAAATAAACAAAAACGACATGCCACAGGATTGTACTAATACACCTCATTTCCCATATTTCTCAGATAAAGCGTAGTCAGTACCACATGAGGACAAGAAGAGTTTATTTCTCCTCTGTGAGAAACAAGGTCCTGCCTCCTATTTATTTGGCCCATGTAACATCAAAGCTCCAGTTCTCTCCTTCCTCATTCAGGTTTTAGAGGGGTTCTATGTTATTATTATTATTATTACGGTCTTGGTGAGAAATAAAGACACGCTCAACATTCTCATTCCAAGAGTGATTCATTCTCTACTTTAAGTTGGTTTGGTTCAGGTCTTAAATATCTGCCGTAGTCTCCTGTCTTAAACATTTGGTTGCCTATTCATGGTGTTTTGGAGAACTGATTCAACTTTAGAGAAGATCCTCTGTGGAAGAAAGTGAAGACACCTTGGGGATAAGCCCTTGTGCTGAGACTTCTACTCTCCCACACTTCTTTCTGAGGCAGTGTAAGGTGATATGCTTTTCTCTGTTGCAGATTAGCAAGCATGATGTTCTGACTCTTGGCAGCGCAAACGCTATGAGGTCAAGCAACTGTTTAATGAACCTCTCAGACCTGGGAACAAAACAATTTTTTCTTCCTTTTCAATTTCTTTTCTCCAGTATTTTGTCACAGCAATGGGGCACTGACTAAAACACAAGTTCAACCAACTTTTTAAAAACCCATGGCTTTCATGAGGGTGAGAATGAATCTTGATTTAATATTCCTTTCTACCTATAGGTACAACACACTATCTATTTCATCAGCGATTTATCACAAGGGCTGATTTGTTCATCCTGAAAAATTCTTTTTAGCTTATTGCAACCCATGTTTTAATTGTTTTAAAAGCCCATTTTCTTGTTCGCATCCCAACTTTTCATTAGTACAGAAGTGCAGTCTAGACACAGCACTGATAAAAGCATAAACATTCAGTGTTTGATGGAAAGATTGCGTCATCATTTCAAATTGTAATAAGGCTTTTAGTGTTTTTTGAACCGTGCTACTTTAGGAAAATAATGCTTGACTGCCAACTCAGAATGAGCTAACATCGATTCTCAAGTCCCCACCCCTGGGGTCTATTTCTCCCATATTAGTTCTCAAGCACTCATCCATTATAATAGAATCCCAGGACAGAAAGACAATTATCTCTCTAAATGAGCTTATTCCTAATTAGTGAAAAAAAATACAATACCTAACATAGAAATGTTTGTTTTCCTGGACACACTAATATTATTTTACCTTTCAAAGAACAATGTGAACACGATTTTTATTTTACTCTTTGGTACCAGGATCTAAAGGCAATACAGACACTTTAAAAGACAAAACCAATGAAAAAGTGTTGAGGTGAGCTGATAGCAGAACTCCCTGTCAGGCTAGAGGGCAATTGTAGACTGGACAGTCTGAGGAAGAAGACATATGCAGGGAGGTCAAGAAAAGGAATCCTGTCAACAGAAAAGAGGCTGATGGTTACAGAACTGAGGTGTCCAGTAAGCTGCTATGACTCTACAAATTAAGTTCTTAGCCAGTACTTTTTTTGTTGTTGGTTTTAAGAAAGTAGGCCAGGAGCCTGAAGAAACAATTGATGGGAAATGTCTCCTTGCCTCATTTATTGTTCTGTCTTCCTCAAAACTAACTCTATTCCCTACTTTATTTGAGTGAGATTGCCTGAAGAGGTGTCAGTAGCCAGTGAAGAAAGACTAGCTGATAGAAGAAATAAAATGACATGACTGGAATTCTTCTGCCCTACTGTTTTACTATGTGTTGCCCTTTCTCTTCTGCACACGCCATCACTCTTGTGACACCATCTTCTGAAAGACGCCAACCATGGCTGAACATAGACTAATACAGTATGTTTTCTGAAATCAGCCATTTTCCTAATAAATGAGTGATTTAACGATATAATCTAAATTTCCTTAGATTTATTTTTTCATGTATATGAATATTTTGCTTGAATATATGTATGTGCACCATGTGTGTGTGTGGTATCCAGAGGGGTCAGATAAAGGTCTCAATACCTGGAACTGGAGTTAAACATGGCAGTGAGCTTCGATGTTTCTGGAAGCTGAACCTGGATTCTCCTCTAGAAGAGCTGCGGGCATCCTTAACAACTGAACTGACTCTCCAGCTCCACAGAGCATTTTATATAGATTTTATGCTTTTGTTAGAGCAGCCTTTAGTTCACAGTATAAGTGACCATAACATGTTGATTCCTCATATTCACTTGGCCCTGAATATACACACATGCCTCACCAACAGCATTCGTATGCTAGAGTGGTACATTTGTTATTATCAATGAAGTTACATTTAAATTTTTCCTTTAAGACATAATACTTTCTTTAGTGATATAAGAAAAACATCTGCTAAAATTAAGTCCTACATGGTAAGGATAAATTATGAACCAAATAGACATGCATATTATTGTATCATAGAACATGTATCTACAAGGAGTTACCAAACCAAGCATCTTGCTTTAACAGACTCACTTTTGGCATATAGGACTTGCACATAAATTAATTCATAATTAAATATATTTCAATAGATGATGCTTACCTATTAGTTTGGATGCCAATTTAATACTTAATTAATCCTGAAATATGCTATTTTGGAGCCAGAATTTAAAATGTATTTAATCTCATAATTAAAATGTCGGTTTGAAGTACTTCACACATAGGGTCATTTATATGCTTCCCTAGATTGACAGGTATGAATAACTGTGTATTGAAACCTAACTTTAATTTCGTTGTAGTAAGACTTTGGATTTAGGCCAAATTGGGTAAATGTTAAGTCTTTTCTTCTTACTAGCAGTATTGCCTCGATCATAGTAATTAGTTTCTTTAAGCTTTTGTTTCATGAAGTGATAATTTTCTTTATTACACAAAGATGCTGTGATAAATTGGATAGTACTTACATAAATGTTCACAGAAATAGTAACAAATATTTTCCTGTAACATTCAAGGCTGAAACTGTGCCCTTTACCATAGCTCATATGTTATTGAAATTATGATCCTCAGTACCTTAGGATGTAACTGTAATGAGCCAGTCTCTAAAGAGGAATGGCCATGGAATAATAGGGAGCAGGTGGCTATCTGCCAGTCAGCCAAAGACAGAAATCTCAGAGGACACAAACCCGGCTTATATCTACATACTGGATCCAGGAATTTGAGAAGATAGCTTTATAGTGCTTAAGAAATCTTTTTTTGTGCTATTTTGTTACAGTGTTTGTATAGAAGTACTTAAAAAATGGAGATAATATATTTTGACAATCGCTTTTTTGTTATTATTTTAGGTTTTTTTCCCCAAGAGGATATATTTTGATGATGTATCCCCCTTCCTCAGCTCCTCTCTTGTCCACCCCACCTCCATCCCCACCTAACTTCTTCATCTCTCTTTTCTCTTTCTGTCTCTCAAAAGCAAAATACAAAACAAACAAGAAAACAAAAAACAGTAAGACAAAAAAAAATAGCAAAACAACACAAAACACCCTCCAAAACCAAACAAGCAAACAAAACCGCATGTCATCTGCTTCCAGTTGGCCAACTGCTCCTGGGCATGGAGCCTGTAATGAATGTGACTGATATACTCAGTGACATTCCCCTAATAGAAACTGATTCTCCCTTTCTCAGAAGGTATCAATTGCAAATAACTTCTTGTTCAGGGGTGGCCTAATCTTTCTGCCACCTCTTATAGAGATTCCTGAGCTTTGAGAAGAGGGGTTTGATAAAGACACCCCACTTTGGTGAGGCCTCCACAGTCTTCCATACTCTATCCAATTGCCCAGTTGTGGGCCTCTCTGTTAATTCTCATCTACTGCAAGAAGAAACTTTTCTGATGAGGTTTAAGCAATGCTCTGAGTGTATCAATATGTCACTAGGAGTCTTTTCTTTCTTTCTTTCTTTCTTTCTTTCTTTCTTTCTTTCTTTCTTTCTTTCTTT